>JANHGO010002487.1:0-29852 GCA_024606505.1 Aquila spilogaster
ACCCCGCCCTGGTGCAGGGTTTCTACAATGCCCGCCGGACCCAATTACGGGAGGCCGGCGTCCAGCCCAACGCCGCGCACGCCGCGCTGGCGGAACTGGATTCGCGCTGGCCGGGCGAGTTTCTCCTCGTCACCCAGAACGTGGACGACCTGCACGACCGCGCGGGGTCGCGCCGCCTGATCCACATGCATGGCGAGCTGATGAAGGCGCGCTGCCTTCGCTGCGGCGCCCCCTGGTGGTCGGAGGACCGCCGCTCTCGCGGCCTGCCTGCAGTGCTCCTGCGCTACCGCGGTGGGGCGTCGTGCGCCAGCTGCGGGCTCGTTGCCCGTCGGGCTCTGGTACGCGCGTGGGGCTTGGAAACGTGCTCCGTCACCGAAAGCGTTCGCTGTCCCGTGAGGACCGGCACGCACGGCCCGAGTGTGCGGTCTCTCGCGGGAAGGGCTGCGCGGTCATCCCATCTCTGTCCCCATCCCTGTCCCCGCCCATCTCAGAGCTCAGCAGGCAGACGCCAGGCTGGGCTGGGTGAATGCTGCCGCAGGAACTGGGGAGGCTGAACCCCGAAAGAAACCAGGAAGGGGGAAAAACGAAATGATCTGCCCCAAAATGTCACCCAGTGGGAAGCAGCCGTGCAGCTGTCTGCACCCCCACGTGTCCCCGTGTTACCCTGTGGCTGCAGGGAGGGCCTGGGCTGTGCGGTGGGACAGTGGTGGAAGGACTGAGAGGTGTGAAGGGCTGACGGCACGAGCGTGGCAGCTGCATGCAGCCCTACACGGCTGTGAGGGGCAGCCCGGGGCCCCCAAGGCCAGAGGCAGAGGTGGGAGGCGGGGGCTGGCTGAGCCCCTCGCAAGCCGGGGGCTGTGGGAGGGCTGGGTGGGCTGGGAGGCGCCGCATGGAGGCACAGAGGGCCGGGAGCAGGTGCTTGGTTTTGTTTTTAATGAGTTGCATCGGTGCTATGTGAGCAGAGCTGCAGTGGGCATGAGGTGCTGAGCGGGGCAGGCTGCAAGAGCAGGGCACGGCACGCCCCAAGCAGGGACCGCTATGTCCGACCACGTGTCGGCACGCGAGGTGCTGGCCCTGGGGCTCTGCAAGGCTTCGCTGGGGACAGAGGGGGGCACATGCAGACCCTGGGGAGGAGCTGTGGTGAGGTTCTGGGCATTTGAAGACTTCTCAGGCTTATAAATACAAAAGACCAAATCTGAATTCTAGGGAGGAGATCACACGTGGCAGCAACCTGCAGAGAAAGCACAGTCAAAATGCCTGGCCCCGGCTGCAGCACTGGCCCCTGTGCTCCCAGCAGACCTAAAAGCATCAGAACCAAAACTGGATGCATGATGAGAATTTCCCCTGCATCTCACAGCTTTTTGCACCCACACAGTGCAGGACCCGTGGCAGCAGCAGAGCCCCATGCCTGCACATCAGGGCTGGTTGTCTTCCCCCATGGGCTTGCAGTCTGCCACACTGCAGAGGTCAGGTGGGGTGAGATGGACCGGGAGGAACAGCGACAGCGGGAGTGATGCATGGAGTGCCCAGGGCCGACAGACTACTGTGAGCGAAGGGATTGTTGCTTTGCTCTCTTACACAGAGACACTACTGGCTAATAAAGGAAGTGACCCAGTTCGTAGCTGGCCTGCTGTGTAGGGCAGCGGTTACATCTCGGCAGGGCAGTTGAGCTGATCCGTGGGCATCATCTTGTCAGTGTCGATCTTGTAGGACTGGAGCATGCTCTTCAGGTGCTCTACAGTGTCCGGGTGCATGTCGGGAGATCGGGACATAATCCAGGCGTAGTCGAAGTGGAAAAGCCAGAGGATGTTGGTGCAGGAGTACACCAGTGAGTAGTTCTCGTAGTCAGTGGAGATGACCCAGTACGGAGCAGAAGGCATAACTGGAGGAAAGAGGCTCAATTACACTGGGGACAGCCACCCCTGCACAGAGAGTAGCCACAGCGTCAGACTCAGGGCTGCCCCCGGTTTTGCTTCTGCAGAGCTATGAAACTGCAGCTCTGGTTGACAAAACCCCATCAGGACTCCTTGTTCTGCCCAGAGGGACCCAAGAATGCCACAAAGCCCTGTACGGGAAGCTCTAGCTGAGGAGTTAATGCCATGACCCAACTTGCTTGCCCAGTCCTCTGGCAGAGTGTAGTCCATACTGGTGTGCCTCAGGCCGCTGCCTGCTCTGAGCCCCGTGCCCTCTCCCCACTGTGCTGCCAGGCCCTGGGGCAGGCTCATCCCTCACTTTGTGGCTCTGCTCCTCTGCTGTGAGGGAGCTGAGCCCACTCACATCAGCAGTACTTACACCAGTTGAAGCGGACGCCCAGCTTGCCTGGCTCCTTCACATCTGTGTGCATGATTTCTCCTTCAATTTCATTAATTTTGCCGTTGGAACTAAGGACAGGAGGACACAGGGAAGATATTGTATCAGCCATGCTTGAAATCACATTTCAGTTTCCTTACTTTATGGGCAGGAAGTTACCCCTCCAGATATCCTTGCCTACCAGCAGGGGCTGACCCCTACCACTGCAGGGATGGGGCCAGCAGCACCCAGGACAGACCAAGGATGCAGACCTCCCCATGCAGGACAGGCAGAGCCCAGCATCTCATGCGGTGTGCCAGGGCTTGCCAGACGCTGCTGGTTGTGCGTGTGTTCACCTCTGTTTAATCACCTGCGCTTTTCCAGGTCAGCACACTCTTCCGCACACCAATGGCCCGTCCCTGCTCGGTGAGCTGGGGTTTGTCCCACTGCAGGTGCTGAGCACAGCCCTGCTGGCAGCAGGCTCTGCCACTTGGCCGCCCATCTGATAATTATTGCCCTTATCCACCGTGTGCCTCAAGACCTGCGCGCTGCCCATGGGGCAGGAAAGTTTCACTGTCTCTTGTGAAATAGAAACGTCCAGGACGGCAGCGCACAGTCCCATTGGCACGCCGCCTGCATCTCACAAACAGCGCACAGCTGTTTGCTGGTGCAGGAGCTGCAGGGACAATGCGGCGCAGCTAGAGAGCAGCATGGGCGCAGCTCCCCGCCCGCCACAAGGCGCCTGGTGCCATGCTGTTGTTCTTGTGAGGCAGAACAAAGTCCCCACGCCATGCCAGGGAGCGCAGGGACTGCACATCCCCCCTTCTTGCTCACGCGCTCCTCCTGCCACTGGTACCCCGTGGCACCAGGGCTAACACGGAGCCTGATACATCAACATCTGTGTTTGTGCCTCCCCCAGCAGCCAGAAACAGGGGATGTGGAGAAAAATCACCCCCTGGGACAGGAGGAGGGGCGGTGGGAGCCCCACCAATACAGGCACAGCCCCCACACCAGCACTTACAGCATCTCCTTGTTGATCACTTTAAACTTCCCGTTCTCCTTCAGCGAGTAGTTTGCCTGGACGCAGCTTCCTTTCTCGAAATTTGAGGGCAGCTTTTCTATCTCGTACCATTTTCCCAAATACTGAGAAAAGAAATTCAAGAGAGAAGCTTGGAGCACATGGGGATGGAGCAGAGTGGCCGGGCTCTGCTGGCAGCACGGCCGAGCCCACTGGGTTTGCGTGAACCATGGGCATCACAGCAGGGCGGCTGCTCCTGGACAGGGCTGGGCTGGACCAGGAGAGTAGGGCACCGGCATCAATGCTGCCATGGGGTATCCATGTCACCACCGCCCCACAGCTGCTCCTGTGCCACCTAACCCCTCTCAGTGCCTGCCGTGAGGTTTTGGAAGCACTTCGCACCTTGTTGATATCGAAGCCCTGCTGCACTGGTGGGTCTGGGCATGGTCCCATGTGGAACATCTGTCCATTCCCCAAGCCGAGGAGACCAAGAAGGACTGAGAGCTGCACTGCTGTGCCCAGCATGGCCGTGCCGGGATGCAGGTGGGAAACAGACCTGGGAAGGAGGAAAACAGCTGCATTTGGCCCCAAGAGGTGGCAGGAGGGACAGCACAGCTTCAGGTGCTGGGGTGCTCACAACTCTGTCAATACCAAATAAAGTATGATCTGACTCCTGTGAGGTGCGCTGCGAGGAGGCAGAGGGCACATTCCCTGCAGCTCCCCCCCAGCCCCATGCCCCAGGCACGATGCTGCATCCTCCATGATGTGCTGACCAGTGCAGAGCCGGGCGGGATCTGTGCCACCCACCCCACACAGACCGAGTGCCGGGACCCTGCCCACATGCTCCAGGCACGGGGCTGCTCTGCGTCCAGCAAGGAGCAGCAGTGGCATTTCCCCAAGTTTTGAAGATGAGCCCAGTCTGCCTCCAGCTGCAGGGCATGGCCTCTCTGTGGACAAATACGGCATCTCCTAGCTCAGGTACATACCTTGGCTGATGAGGCGCAGCGATGCTCCGTGGAGGACCAGGTCCGCACAGAACAGCTCTGTAAGGAGCTCTCCACCCCTCATTTTATAAGCGTGCCAGGATTCTCATTATTCAGCACAGGCACTAGCCACTCCCTGGCCCTGGACGTGTTTTGCTTTGCGGAGGGCCAGTCAGCTGCCTTGGATCTGCAGCTGATACGGGGCCGGGGATGGGCTGCGCCTTGGCTGCTCACCCATGCAAACAGCACCCCGCGTCCCTGCGCTCCGCTCCCTGCTGCCAGGCGGCCTGGGACAGCCGCTCACACAGCCCTGCAGCTGCACACAGTGGGAGAGAGAGCCCCGCAGAAAGCGCAGCGGCACTGCATTATTCCCCTGGCCCATCACTGTGCTCCTGCGTGAGATGTGACTGTCCTGCCTCACACAGAGCCTGCCCCCTGTCCCCTGTTCCCTGTCCACTGTTCCCTGTCCCCTGTTCCCTGTCCACAGGCCCCGCGGACCCTCAGTGTGCTCGAGGGCACTGCATGGGGCCTGGGCTGTGGCATGGTGCTGCCCCACAGAGGGGCCTCTTGCTGGGGGGGAGCACCGGCTCCTCACAGCCACCTCTGCGCAGGGTCTGCCCGGTGACACGGGCTGGCAGTGTGTGTGGTGCTTGTGCAAGGCAGCTCCCGGCCATCCCGGTCAGTCCCGGTGCACAGGGAGGATGCAGTCGCAGGAGGCATTGCAGGAGCGCTGAGGAGCTGCAAGGTCTTTTGGCAGTGTTTTTTCCAGGCTTGTCTCATCCCGAGTGAAAGGTGTCAATGTAATTAGTTCTGCGCAGACCTGACGGCCCTTCCAACAGGTGCCCGGCAAATGGCTCTGACAGCAGCGCAGTCATCTGTGAGTCCGCCCGGCCCGTGCGTTATGCAAGGAGCTGGGTGACAGCCAGCTGCCCCGTGTGGTTAATTACAGTCTTTAAAACCTTATCTCTGCTCAGACTTTCTCTCTGTGTGCACCCTTACATGTGTATGCACATCCTAGGGAGCGCCTGGCTGCCCACATGATGCCCCAAGAGCCACAAACATCCTTCCCATAAAGCCCAAGCAGGACAGTCAGGCCATGTGCCCCCTCGGGTGCACTAAGGCAGAATGGAGGTGAGCCAACAGCCAGGCGCTACTGCTGGGCCTGCCTGGTGCCTGGGCTGTCCCTCTGTCTCTGCCCGGCCACATAGAGCCAAGGGTCAGGGGAAGCTGAGCCTCCCGAGCAGCCTAATTGTGGCATGCAGAAAGCTCATCTCCACCTGGCAGGTGGCTCCTGGCCCGGGGCAGAGGAGGGAGGCACATCAAAGGGCAGGAAGCTGGGGCAGGGCTGGGAGCACAGGAAGGAGGAGAGGTGGGGGGAAGCGGGGCCAAAGGGGAGCAGGAAGTGCCCAGAGTGCTGCCTGTGGGAATGGAGCCACCCCCTGTGTCTGGGTGGCAAAGCACACTGCGCAGATGCTGCTGCCCTCTCCTCTCCATGCACCCCAGGGATGCCAGCCAAGGGCAGCAGGCACCAGAACCACCCCTTGCCCTCAGACCCTGAGGCAGGGAGGGCTCTCCTAAATGCCATCTCCCCCATTCCCCTCTGCCATGGAGAGCACCGCAGCGTGCATATTGCTTGTGGTGCTGGTTGGAAGCTTCAGGTGGAAGTGCTTCTCAGGGAGCACAGGCTGCGGTGGATGTGAGGCCTGAGGCTGCTGCTTGTGGCAGGGTGGTGGAGCTGCCCTGGGATTTCAGCATCCCAGCTGTACAGGATGGAAGAGCAGCCCAGAAACTGCTCAAGCTTGCAGCAGCTGGAAAAGCCTCTGGTGGAGGCACCGTGGGGACCAGGAGCTCGGGATCTGCTGTGGGACACCAGCAGCTCCTGTCCCAGTGCTGGGGCCAGGGCTGACTTCCAGCACAGAGACAACACTGTGTGGATGACTCTTCCTCATACAGAAGGCTCCTTCCTTCCTTTTCTCTGTCTTTGCCCCTGCAAGTTCCTTTGGGTTGTTTTTGTATCTCCCCCAAAGGAAATGTGGCTTTGGGAAGGCCAAACAGGCTAAAACGTGTATGGAGACAAAAATGAGCCTGGAGGGGAAAAGGCAGAGGAAAGAAGGGCAGGTGGGAATTCTTCTCTCTTTATAGGAGTGGCAGAAAATGCTTTGAAATCTGTTTGTGCAAAATGGTGTAAAAATTCCAATTACAGCTATAGTGCCAAAGGAAGTAAACAAGCTCTGGAAGCAAGAACTGGCCTCTGGGATGGAGGAACGTGGTCCAAGGTGGCTGCACGAAAGATGTGATGCATGTGAGTACATTGTTGAGTAATTTTCCACCTTGGAAATTATTCAATTACATATTCAAAACACAAGAAGGCAGAAAGGGATGTAAGGAGTTGTAAAACTCAACAAGATGTTATTAGTCCGGGGCAGTCCCAGTGGTGCAGGCTGTAAGGGAGGCTGCCCTGGTCCGGATGGACAGATCCCTGGGGAGAGAAGCCAGCGGGGTCCCTGCTGCCTGAAAGCAGGAAAAAATGAACTAGAGCAAAGGCAAATAAGGGCAGGGAGGTATGAACCAGGCAGTCTCTGCAGACAGGACTATATCAGTGATAGAACTTTGGCCCTGCAGCACTTCACCCCCACAATGTGCTCACTAAAGACCCAGCGCTTGATCCTGGCCTTCCAGCCTGACCCAGAGGTGCCCCGCACCATGCAGTACGCTGCTAAATAAGGGCAAAAAAATTTATTTTGCATTTCACTGCTGCGTTATCACTCCCTGCGCTGGGTACCACGCACTGCGTGTGTTCAGCCCCATTTGGAGGAGCAAGGAGGGGTGTGGCAGAGGGCAGAGGACTCCTCCAGGGCCGTGCAGCAGCTCCCGTGGCTGTGCCATGTTGTGCCATGCTGTGCCGTGCTGTGCCGCAGGTGCCAACGCTGCAGCCTGGTCCAGGCACTCCTTCCCTTTTTGGCGGAGTCCTTAAGTGGTCCCCAGGAAACCCAAGCATTTTTCAAATGCTTTAAAAACTGTCATTGCACACACTTGGAGCCGCAGTGGGACTTTGCATATGCTGCAGATCATTGCAGCAGAGGTGCTGGCTGTGCCCCGAGTGGCTGCAATGAGGCTGCTGGGCCAGAGCGCGTCTGTCTCAGTGCAACACAAGTCCAGAGTGTTTCCAGGCTGGAACTCACATTATACCCAAAATAAATAACATACATTGTGCGGTCAGCACTCTGACTTTGTTTCAATGCATAGGTAGGCTTTGAAATAGCACAGAGATACCACTCATGGTGAGCTTCGCACAAGTCGGGGGATTTCAGGAATGATTAATCCACCTCTGCAGCTTTCATGCAGAAGACTGGAGCAACGTCTTTTAAACTGCCACAGAAAGTGATTCCGCCGATGGAAGAGGTAACAGCCGTTTGGACATCAGTTATAACGAGAAAATCATTTGAACAGCGTTACACTGCAACACGTGCGCTTTGGATTTCCACTTTCCATCACCTCCCAGACAGCAGCAGCGGTGCGAGGAAGCTGAGCACAGGCAGGGGGAGCTGCTCGGACACCTCGCACACCAGCAGCAGCGCCAGGAGCAGAACTGCTGTGTCCCAGTCTGTGTTACAGCACCAAAATGGAGCAGTTCTCACCCGACTACATGCCCAAATGCTCACTCTGCAGTCAAAGCAGCCATTTGCATCACATTCACCTGTTTCTACTTTCATCGATGTCTCTGCACGCAGTGAAGGAGGATGGACCAGGCTGCTCCGGATCAGTCTGCTGCTCTGGCTGTGTGCTGGAGCTGGCAAGTGCTGGGAAACTGCAGCACTCCCACAGCATCGCCTGCCCGGTCCCGCATGAGAAAGACACGGGGCCAAAGCACCGGGCACAGCACTTGGGGGTGGGGAACCTTGCAGCTGCAAAGCAGTGCTGCAAACCCACAGGTGGTGGGGGACAGAGACCCACTCTGCTACTGCTCTGCTTGCAGTAAGTGCTGGGAGATGAACCGCCTCGAGGGAAGTGAAATTATCCACCCTGGGAGAAGTGAATCACTGCACAACAGACGTGATAACCACACCTGATCACCCGTGCCTGAAGCTGCCTACACCCAGCGAGGCGATGCTGCCATGGCTCTGAGTAGGGGATGTCCACGCAGGGGCGGTCAGACTGAAGAGTGATGTGAAAAGCCACTCGCTATCGAGATGCTGCCAGAGAAGGCACTGCACCTTTGTGACTCTTGAGCTTCTCTCAGGGAAAAACTGTTATTTCACATCATTGTTCTTGGTGAAGACACTGCCACCTCCCTGAACACAGGCCAAGGGAGAATATGATCTGCCCGTGTCAGGAGCATCCCTGAGGCTCTTCCAGCTCTGCTAAGGAGTGCACTCCACCTGGCTCTGGGCCAGGCCCCAGAGGTGGCTCCGGCTCTGTTACAAGCTCTCATGCTATTTGTAGCATCTCTCCCATCCCCAGCACTCAGGCTGCTGGCTGAGAAACATGCTGGTATTGGTTTTGGTTTGTTAGAAAGGCATTTCTCAGCATTGTGGTCACAGAAAAAGCTGAAAACTCACATTCTGAAACCCCAGCCAGAAAGACAGGTGCTGCTGCTGCTGGTGTCTTGCTATTTACAGCATCACCGTATCTGGGGCAGGCCCCAGGCTAGGAATATTAAGACCTAGGACACATGGAATGGTTTTGAATTTGTGAAGCACAAAACAAGCCTCCAGCTGAGGTGCGCTGGGTGGCACTGGTGCAATGGGTGCAGATGCGCCAGCAGCAGTCAGTGCAGGGCAGGGCTCAGCCGCCTCGCAGAGCTGATGTAGCTGTTGTAGTAATCTTGAGTACAACCTTCTAATCTTCATTTAAAAAGTTGAATCCTTTTTTTTTTTTCCAGCTAATAATGGCGATGTGCATCTTTGATCTTTTCTCAAGGGCAAGATCCAGCTGAATTTGTGCATGGTGGTTTACCCCAGTGGCTCCAGCTAGCAGAAGCGGGCAGGATGGCACGTGCATTTACAGCTTCTGCTCCTGCAACCCTCAGCCTTGTCTCCTTGCCAGACCACATGAATTTATTTGTCTAACCCTCTCAGTCTTTCAAACTGAACGTTGCTCTTCACCTAAGCAGGAGGCCACGGCTGCCTGCACAGTGCTGCACTTCAGCACTCAAAAGTGACCTGGGTGGAAAGGTTTAAAGATGCGAGGTTCTTTAGTCAAGGCTGAATACAGTCTTCACATATGTAAAAAGCAGTTATGAAAGGAACAGGCTCCTGTCTGCATCCCTCACTGGTGGAGGTGGTGTTTGAGGTTGGAAGTCCAGGAGCCCTGTGTACTCAAGTCCCCATATAGACCTCTGGGAACAGGAAAGCACCGCAGCAACAGAGGTATGGCACTGAGGACAGCAGCCCTAGGTAATATCCTGTGCTGCTTTCAGGGACATTGCTGTGCTTAAGAATACTGCCAGTGCTGGCCTCCTTCCCAGTAATGTTTCTGGCAGAAATACAGTTCCTCAGGTACAGGTTCGAAGCCAGATATGCACAAAGGGCTTCTTAAATCCCAACACCCATTCACCTCTATCCCAGGTATCAAAGCAATAGGCTACACGGACTGTGCCAACACACCATGAGTCGGTCAGATGCACCGCTTGACCAGGAGAAGGAGAATCTGTTTGCTTGGGCCTGCTTGGCAGAGCAGAGCAGCTCGCATCCTTTGCATTTTTTATTTTTTTTGCCAGTGCTCAGTAACCAGACAGCACCTATGAGGGCATCATTTGGAAGGAAAGTGGTACACAGAAATATTCTGATTGTTAACATTATCTAAGAGAAATTATGCATCACTGCCTATGAACACTTCTCCAAATGTTGGCTTTTCTCTCAGCCAGGCAGACTGCAGATTATCATTCCAATAGAGCAGTTAACATTTGGTGTCTCTCACCTCCTGACCAATTCTGCAGCTGTTTGAGCTCTCCCAGCCACACAAGAACAGAAAACCTAAGGTGTCACTCACTCACAGCAGTGGTAACAACTTCTGAAGCCCAGACAAAGAAGCATATGTTCTTATTCTCCATGTATCTCCCTGTACAGCTAAACACATACAAGACCATCAATGAGGGATCTCCATAGCAACCTCTTGCTTCTCGCTTCTGCCTGAGATGAACCACTTCCTCTGCAGCTCTTTCTGCTTAGAAGAGCTTTCTGGTTTCTCTGGACTTTTAGAGATGATCTTCATTTACTCCACCCCCAATAAACCTCACCCTCTAAACTCACTCCCTGTGCTGCAAGTGGAGGTTTCACGTTGGGTGTAAGCCAAGTACCATGGGTGCTCTGAGGTCAGGGACGGACAGTGGGACTCGTCACTGTTCTGGGACTTGTTTTGTGGTTCAGACAGAGAGATCCTCGAGCTATTTGGAGCACCCAGACAGATTCAGAGTTCATTTGGGAGGCTGCAGAAGTACCCTTGCTGTGTTAAGGCAGACCAGAGCAAACATGGCATGCAGACAATCACTCCTTGGCTCCCAGAGGCATCATAGAGAACTAACCCAATGTGAACAGGAAAACAAAACTATTTTGCAAAGACTGAAGGAGCTGTATGTCTTCCAAAGTGTCATGAAGAACATGCAGGAAAAGGCAGGACTGCCATGGTCTTAGCAGCTGGCCCTTTGTAGGAAAGCCACAGCCTAACTCCTCACAGGATACCATGGCAGCAATGAGCATGGATTTCCATGGGATATCACTTAGCTTCTGACTTCTCTGTCCTTCAGACTTGAAGGTCATTTTCAAAAGGAATTAAGTTTTCTTCCCTATTACTCATGAGCAGGACAACAACCTGCCCTCAACGACTGCATAAATGCAACCTGCTGCAGTGATCTAACTGCCTCAGGGGGCAGATTTTAAAACCAAGCTTTCACTGGACACCAAACAGCTGCTGGAAGTTCAAGAAGGGAAGGGAAGGGACCCACTCAGTCAGCTTGGCTCTCCCCTGCTGGATCAGAGCTCGTGAACTGCACAGAAACATCTGATACTTGCTCTTCCACGTCAGCACTCTGCTCCTCTCACCCCCCAGCCATCCACGCAGAGCTCCCAGTGAGGCAGAAATCAGGGTGGTGGCAGCTCACCCAAGTACTTCTCAGAGGGGCAGGGGAAGGGACTGGGGCTCACATGCTGTGAAATCCTAACACTGGCTCTGGCACCAGGTCCTTGCATGGCCTTGGGCACTTCTTGGCTTGCAAGTCTCAGTTCTGCCGGTAAGAAGAGCTAATCCTTATTACCTGCCAGCTGTAGCATTCGGATTAGTTACATGTAGAATGCTGAGGCAATGAATAACTTGCATCAACACTCTCTCACCAGTGTCACTTGAGGGAAACCACATAAAATATAAACACTGGTAATGTGTGTGTTTGCAGAGGCCTTTCTCCAGCTGCCTTTTGCTAATGAAACACAGGACCTGTGGAGCTGCAAGTGCACTGTTGTTCTGGAAATGGCATTCACAACACAGACAGTGCACTCACTGGGAGACATAGACACAGCTTCCCTGAACTGGATAGCTGAGAAGACCTAAGCAAAGGCAGCACAACTTAAGAGGCTTTTTGCTTTACAACAAAGACTGAACACAAAAAGCCTCCGGTGAGTGACTCTCAAGCACAGCTCCAAAATAGGGATCTTCTGGGGAACCTTTTCCACAATTCCTTCTTCCCTTCCATCCCTTCCTACCAGCAGTCCAGACTGGGAGGTGCTGGAGGAAGGATCTCACTGTTGTCACTGCCTCAGTACAAAGCCACCTTGCAGAGAAGGGCTGGCCTGGTAACTGAAGCCATCAACTTGAATAACATCTCAAACATCTCGCTGTCCATTTCTCCAAGTAAACCCGAGCAATTTCACTGTCTCTCCTTCTCCTCACCCCATTTTTTACTTCAGTGCTAAAAAAAAAGGGGTATAACCAACCAACACAAAACTGCTCAGGACGCTGAAATGTTCAGAGGGGGGAAAAAATGTTGCAGAAATGAGTGCTGGAGACATGGACATGTGCTTTACAAATCTCACAGTTTATTTTTCTCTGTGCAAATCAGTGCTACTTAACATTACTCACATTTCACAGTGCAGGGGGCAGAAGTGATTTCAACACTGCCTAAACAAGCTGCAGTTCAGTAGGATTGTGGAATCATTCTGGACACTGGATCCCAGACAGTCTCCATGTGATTATGGTCCTAAATAAAAAAAGAACTGCATGCTCAGCATTTTCAGAAATTATTTGTAATACAAGCTACCTCCACAGTATATCCAAAGGAAGCCTGCTGCCTCTTTAGGCATCACAGCATTCACAGCTGCATCCAGTCTCCAAGCAATTACAAACAATGGCATATAAAAGTTTATGGCACAACTTCAAAGTCGTATCTACCTGAGATAGATGAGGAAAGAGCAAATTATAAGCTCTTTTCATATTCATTTAATCTAACACAAGGCAAAACAGAACAAAATTTAGCAGCAGAATGGGAAGCTGACCCCCTACAATGAGAGGGCAGATCCCCACTAGCTGCTTTGCTGGTGGTCACCACTTGGAAAGAGGACATAAGGTGTGAGGTTTGGCAGCCTCAGCACTTGGAAAAATGATTGAATGCCCTGGCTATGGCCAGCAGGAGAGATCCCCGGGGGTATTTTGCAAAAGTAGCTCGTATCAGTTGTCATGAAGTTTTGAGCAGACAATCATGTGTGCCATGGAAATTTCATTGTGCAACATTAGTTTAAAAAGGAGTGCATCACCTGAAACATCCTTCCAGAGCTCATAGGCCAAAAATGTCCGCACAGTGCCCTTATTCAACTGGTACCTGACACAGCAGTTAAAGGAGCCAAATTTGTTTGCTAGAACAGATGCAAGCCCGTCTCACAAAGCTCATGAGCAGTGGGTGGAGAGACCACTGGCTGAAGGGCAGCTCAGACACCATGAGTTATTACAAGGGCTTTTCCCTGCCCAGTCTGTCTCCGGTTGCTGGCTCTGGCAGCTTCTGGTCACAGTGCTGGGAGGGAAGAACCCTTCTTTGCAGTTAGGTAATGAGGCTGTTTAGAGGCAGTGCTGCTGTTTTCATGGAAAGAGCAAACAGTTATGGAGCAGCAGAGCTTCCTTCCAGTACTGTGAAAACAAAATAATGCTGTGACTGACCCATTTTTAATCAAATGGAAAACTGCTTTTGTTTCCCATTTTAGCTTTTTCCCTTTGAGACATCTCATAGCAACAGCTTCACTCTGCTATTACCAGCCTATCCTTGTAAGGAAAACCAGGAGCCCATTAATGAGTCCCATTTATCACTAGGGGAACTCAGTTGACCTAGTTACACTAGCCACATATTTGACCCATTATGTTAACCTTCCTCTGTCTTCTCCACAGTTAAAAGCAAAACACCTTTCAACTTTAATTGGGGCAGAAGGGAATACAGAGACCAAGCTAGGAAAGAGGCAGAAAAGACATAACTGTTCTCAGCATCCCACAGCACAAGATGTAAAGCTATAACCCAAAGGCACAAACATCTAAAGAGGAGATGCACCAGCAATTAGCGTAGAACTAAGTCAAACTCTAAGCTGTGCGTAAATACAAGCACTGGAAGGATGCTTGAAGGATGGCCATTCACAGTGTGGCTCCAGGAATGTAAAGCCAGTCAGCAATGGCAGTGGGCAGATGAGTCATGACTTGCAGTCTCATCCACCAGTAGGTCTCCATGGGATTGTAGCGGTTGTTTGGGTGTGTGGAAATGAGCGCCTTGGTGATGTCATTCAAGACAAGAGACATGTCCTTCAGGCCACTGTTAACAAAGGACTTCATCAGGGCCACGTGGCGAGTGAAGTACTCCCTCCCGTAGTCCTCCTGCACGGTGTCGCTGGCTCCACTCCACAGCACCTCAGCCTGCTTGTCGATGCTGTCCTCTGTCAGGATGCCGGTCGCTGCCACGAAGTTACTGGGCTCGATGAGGATGACTTTGACACCCCAGCGATACATCTCCTGCCGGAGGCAGTCGGAGAAGGCTGCCACCCCATACTTGGAAATGCAGTAGCAGGAGCGAGATGGACTCACCATCCGCCCTAACATGCTTGTGATATTCACTACACGGCCTGGAAGGGAAAGAGCAAGGAGAAATGATGGACTGGTTGTTCCCAGTAAGGTCAGCATGGGCTTCAGAAGCAGCAGTAGTAACATTCTAATAAAAAGGTGCTTTGTTGGATGGCACTGATTTGTGAAATCTGTATCAAGAAGTAATGTCCAAATCCTCTGTCAGGAGCCTCTCTCCTGTAGTGGGTGGTACACATACCTGTCTCTGTACAGAAAAGTATGTACAAAGCATGCAAGACACCTCCTTCCTTCTAATTTCCAAGTAAGCCAGTATTTGTATCTCCTCAGGCTACTAGCTGTATGCTCTTAAACCAGTGTGCACCATCAGAACCAGCGGAGGAACCTGCAGCACGAGCGCTGTAACCTGCTCACCCCACTGGCTGGCCAGGACAGCCTACAGTAGAACATGACTGGGATAAACGGAGAAGAGACTTGATGTTTTTCTGTCTATGGAGGAGCAAAGAGCATTTGTTCAAACTCCTATCAGCAGCCCACGTCAGCCTAATAGCAGAGCCCCAGCAGCTTGTGCTAGATCATGTGCTGCATAGGGGCAGTGGTAGTAGTAGTTACCCCTCCATGGGGAACTGTCCTTCCCCAAGACGTGTGGGATTACAGCTTTGGCTACTCTTACAAAAGAGGCCCTTGAAATCTCATCAGCTATTCCTGCAGAGAGGATTTTCACAGTCATGGAGAATGACACCTTTCTGCAGCTTGAAATTTTAGCTGGGAAACAAGTGGGTGGCTCCGCTCTCTCATTACAGAGCAAAGCAAACTTTGGAGAGACTGTGAGAACCACTCATTGACCTGATGGATAAGTGGTATTTTGTAGTAAGATTGTTCTTGTTTAGTGGGTACTTACTTTCTGAAAATGGTATCTGAGCAATCTGCTCAATATAGCCTCTTTCTGTCCTCACAGAACACATATCTGTTCCAGCATTCTCCCACACGTGCTAAATAAAGAAACTCTTCAGAGCTTTGCTCATAGGTATCTTCCCCCCCTTCATAAAACAGAGTGTTGATGGTAACCATCTTCTTGTATGATATCTAAAATGGCTGTTGTGGACTCCATGACTACCCCTCTGCAATCATCTGTGAGCTGAGTAACATGAAGGGAAAGATTCAGCTGTCCAAACTTAAGCACTCATTGTGACTTTGGAAGCCAAAAGTATCTTTTATGGCCTCCAGTCACTATTTCTAAAGGTGGCCCAAGTTCCCCTGTCATATCTGCCACCAGTGTTTGAAGGTCTTTGATATCCTGGCATGTTTAAGATAACACCTGTTGTGTAGTGCTTAGACAGACCCCCTGTCTGGAACACAATACATCAAACAATGCTGTCTACTTTGCCTGCATGCCACAGACACCCTTCCTGGTATTCTTTGAAGAAGTCTGATTCATAAATTTTAGCTACATTTCTTTGCTGCGTGGCAAAGTTTTCCTGAACCTTGCCACACTGCCCAGCATATACCTTTAGCTCTGCGAATGAGGGGCAGAAAAGCCTTCGTCACCCTCACGGTGCCCCACAGGTTTATCTCTGCCACCTCCTTGTAGTTGTCTAAACTTGTAAATTCCACCTCTCCAAAGGTTGAGACACCAGCATTGTTCACCAGGCCCCACAGACCTGCCAACAACAACAACAACAAAGTGGTTAAAGAATGCAATAAGGAAGAACGCCACAGAGAAGCTGCTCTCTTTGTTCAAAGTAACCCAACTCCTTGACAAAGAACTGGACACTTTCATAGAAAAAAAGTTGTAGAGAAAAACTCAGCAAGGAGAAACAATGCACTAAAGATACCAGATATGAAGCCTGTAGGGCTTATTTGGAGCCTCTGGGATAGTGAGGGGGGGGTCCACAAGCATAGCAACCCTGAACGTCTCCTCTAAGGTCAGAGGCTGTACAGGTTTATGTTTTCTCATGGACTTCATCATGCTCACTTGCATTCTGAAGAGGGCTGGACTTTCCTTCAGTTAAACAAACAAAAAAAAAAACAGAAGGAAAACAACTATCTTAGATTTCTACATCTACTTCACAACTCTGGGATGTGATGCGCTACTTGGGAGAGCATGTGGTATTGATCTGCAGGATCTTGGCCCAGTTACCAGCTCCTGTACTTCAGTCCACATATTTGGACTCACTCAATCCTAACTATTGCAGGACAGGGCAAATTTACAACCAATCCTTAAAGTACTAGAATTAAAAAATGAACTTCTATTGCGCATGCAGTCCCATCGAGATTAAACAGACTGCACTTACCACGAGCTCCTGCACTCAGCCCCTTACATGTCCAAGACTCAGCAGGTCACTGAGCATTTGACCCTTCAAAGTGATTACTGTAGGAGTCCCCACGGCAAATATTTTAGGACGGAGTCCACACTTCGTGAAATTGCTGAAGCACAGGACTGCGTAAGCCATAAACTGCAATAGGAACAAACAGAAGAGCTGGAACAAGATAAGAGTTGTCCTAATTAGATGTCCAGCTGTTCTTATTTTTTGTGTAAATAGCAAGCTTGAATTGGGGCCTCCTTCTGCTTTCTGACCTTCTTCTTAGTACTAAGAACACACACAGGAGTAGGAAACAATAGTCGCATCCAGGGAGCTCAGATTTGCTATCAAAAGTACCCATGTCATGTCACCCTGACGACAAACTTATCACACACTGAAAAATTTTGGGCTGTTTGCCCAGCCTCTGTTCCACACCTCCCCTGCTCTCATGTATGAAAGTCTTCCAGCCTAGATTTATTTGTGGTGAGATATTAACCATACACTTTACTAAACGCAGTCTAAGCAAGTTGTAACGTTTCCCCATTCACCCAATAAACGTCAACAGAATGTATCCTCCTGGTTCATTTTAAAAGCCCAACCTGCCCTTGCTCAACTGGCTTTCACGATGGCAGTGGGAGCCCTCCTTATCCTATCCCAGTCGAGTTCACTTTCCCTGAAAGCTTCTGGCCAGTCCATGTAGAGGGGAACAGAGGAAGTCATGTCCTACCCAGTGATAACCATGCATTCCCTTGTAGTCTGTCCCAGTCAGGCCATATTACACACAGAACAAAGAGCTAATACTTAAATGGTCACAAGGCTGTTTGCAGGACAGTGGTGAGCAGAGCCTTATCACTATTACTTCTTTAATGTCAATAATACAGTGGGAACTACATACCACTGAAGACAAACAGTGGCACTCCCAACATCAGAATGAGTTTAGTCTTATGTACACAGTGCGAAGAGGTAAAGAAGTCTAACACAAGAACTGTTCTGTGCTACCTCCTCCAGGGCCACACTTGGTGTGCAACTCACCTCAGTCTGAATGCAGACTATACTCCAGTACATTACTGAGCACTATTTATAGGCAAGCTCCAAACCTCAGTCACATGCCTCCTAAAAAGAGGTCTTCACTGCTATGCACTCTGTGCTGCAGCAACTACAAGGTAAGGTTTTAAGAGCAGGAGAAACCGGTCCAACTTGCTGATCAAGGACACAAGCTGTTGCTGTTCATTCTGCACACAAGATTTTGTGAACACTGCTGCATTTATAGAAGCAACAGAGCTGCCCCCTTAGAAGTTATCTCTCAGTGGGAAATGGCACTGTGCCACCACTGCTGTTGCTTCAGGAAAAGCTTGAGAAGCTGTGAAATGTGTTATGAGGGCTGGATGATTGCGTAGGAGGAAAAATCATGCAGAGCATGTGTGGGAAACAGAGCTTGTATGTAACTCAGTTTCATGTGCTTGTTTTAGGAGGAAGGGTGTGCTACATAATTTGCAAGAAGATTAGAGCTGTTATTTACTAGCTTTATGTATTTATATGAATTAGGACATGCTCACAGTAATCTCATCCAAGCCTCAGGAGCAATCACCCTCTAACCACACAACCCATTAATGCTGGAGAGACAGATGTGAAACTTCAGCCCACCTTCAGCCAGACACTGTAGCTGCTGCCCAGCTTGTTATTTGCACAGAGGCTGCGCAGAAACCCAGAAAAGGCAAGAAAGCCTCACAGCCTCATCACGTGGGAAGAGGTGAGGTGTCACACAGGCTCTGGCTGTAAGTTCATATCCCATTTGCCAAACCACTCACAGAAGCTGTCTGAAGCCTAATCCAGAAGCCAAGTTGTGCTGCAGCAGCAATGCAATCTGCCACCCTTTCCCAGGTACCTCTTCTCTGTTCAAGCAAGTGTAGACACAGAGCACCCTATCACCTGCATCTTGAGCTGTCGTGGGCTGCTCCTCTCCTGCTTTCCCAGCCCCAAACACATTCCCAAGAAAGAAGAAACATGCAGAAGGAATTATCTTCTTTCACATGCTCCTAGGGCCCATGAACTGGACTCATGCTTGAGGTTGCATCCAGATTAAGGTGGTCTGTGCTGAGCCCATCCTGAATTCTGTCTCACATCACTGCTAGGGTGTTGCATGGCAAACTGAAAGCATGGACTGGCACAGCTGAAAAACAATCTAGATTTGGGGCCAGGTCAGTTTTATGGACCAGCTCAGCACTTGATTACACAAGCAGGTTGTACCAACATAGCAACAAGCAGCCAGGGGCCGTGGCCTCTCCACTAGCAGGATTGCTACAGAAACATCTGTGGAGCTGTAACAGGAGCATCAGAAGGGAATCAAGGTCTTGCCACCCTATGTCGTTATGGTCACTCAGAGAAATAAGCTCTTAGGGACTTGCTGCCATTCATCACTTTGTACAGGATGTAGGGTTAGAGCCTTACCATCTAAGCCAGTCTTGGTCTTTTGTTCTGGCACTGATGTGCGGGCCACATGGGAATTCTCACCGACCCAAATACAGCACTGCCTGACTGTCAAGCCTCCAAGTTTGTTAATCATGTTTTGGCATTGCAGAGCAGGAATGACCTGGCCAGAGTTGGGCCTGATCCATAGGAAGGATTCTGTGAGTGCACCAAATAATCATCTGGCCTGGAAAAACAAAGGTCCCCACACACCTTCCTCTGGGTCTTTCAGGGTTGTCTTCACATAATCCACAGCCTGAGCCACCTCCTGGTCGCTGCACACATTCATCTGTAGCACCTTCATACGATCTGACTTCATGTCCTTCAGCTCCCTGGCTCCGTCTCCATTCTTATCCTGCTCGGCAGAAAAGAAAGATGTCTTGCTAAGGTGGCAGACATACTCACAGGGACAGGAAATACCACCTAGAGAAACTGCATGCAGAGGTGTAAACCTGGTGCAGAAACAGGCACACAAGCCACACTAACCACTGTGCAATCCACAGCTACAGTCTGTTCCCTCCAGCACAGCCCCTGCATCTACATCAGTGATCCACTGCTCTGAAGGGCCAAAGCCCTTCTCATTTGCTCCTCACGTGAAGGGTTTCACAATCATCACAATGTCAAATACTGCATCAGCTTGGGTTAACCGTGCGTAGCTCTGCTGCCCCAATCCTCATGCTCCACAGGTAACACAGCAAATATTTACACACAAATCAGAGGCAGTTTTTCTAGACTTAAAAGAAAAAGGCTAATTAGGCACCTTACTCATCTAATTCCAAAATATTGTTTGGCTTCTAATAAGATAGCACTGTCAGAAAAAGACAGTAGGGTCACCTCTGGCATGCCTATGAGCAAACAGTTTGATGCTACAGGATACAGCAGAAAGCATTTATAATTTAACCTATATAATAGTAATATTTTGCACTAAATACACAGCAGAACAGGATGCACAGGAAAGCATGAGCAGTGGAGATGTCTATAATTTTGTCCTGTGTGGTTGAAGTAAGAAAGGAGGAAGTTCTGTCCAAAGAAACAAGAACAAGGCTCTACTGGATAATATGATGGCTTCCTTTCTCCCCTTTTCCTTTCCTTTATCTTTTCTACCAGGTCCTTCTCACCTTCTCAAGACTTCATTTTTAAAGAATGATATGGAAATGTTTAAGGAAAGTAATGCATATAGAACGATTAGAATAATGAAGATAGTTCTATAAGCCCTTAGTTTCTTAACAGGTTACTGCTGTTACCATCAGACATTCTGTTACTATTTGTTTTTTTTTTCTGTATACCAAACCTAAACGTGGTTCACATTTCAGTTTTTTCCTGGTCACTTCCAGACAGGGTAGATAGCCATGTTCAGATATTATACAAAAAAAATGAAACTGAATAGAGCACAGATTAGCCATGCAGTTCCTCAGCAGGCTCGAGATTTAGTTCACCAGACTACTCCATGAATTACAGGATCTGCCTTGTTAGGGAGGAAGAAGTTATGAATAGGTGAGTCACATGCCTGGCTGCCATTCTTCCTTTAGTACTTGATACCAACACCCACCCACAGCACAAGGGCAAACAAGGAGAGAAACACGCTGCCTCCACAGCAAAGCTAATGTAAAAACTGTAATCACTTGTTTTTTCTACAAGCATCTCAAGCTACATATTCAATGAATACAGCATAAACCACCCTACCTCTAACTTCATTTCAGTGAACAGTGACACGTAATGAAGGAAAGGAGCTGAAATCCCACCTGGGCACTGAGAAAAGCAGGGTATCCCTGTTAATATGAGCATATAATTACTCTAGATTTATGGCAATAGTAGGAATCTGCTTCTGTCCCTATGGCTGCAGATCATGTCACAACTGACCCATTTTGAGGTATCACAAAAAGAAAGACTTTAAATTTTCTAGTGCACAGTGACTCTTATCCAGCCATGAAAGGAATCTCTAAAACTGACATTACAAGTAGTTAATAACACAGTCATCAAAATACTACAATCCCTTTGAAATGGGTGAAGGTTGTGTGATGCCTCACTGTATTTCTGGAAGATGCTCTCACATCTCAGCTCTGAATTACACAAAGTGACTTTCAGATACCTAACTGTGAATAAAGCGGAGTTAATTCTGCTTCTGAAGAGGTTTACTGTATCTCAATGCAAACAAACACTTAACTGCAGCTGTAATCACAGAGCACAGAACACACCTTTCCCTGCATTGTTGTTTTTTTTGGGTTTTGTCTTTTCTTTTCTTCTATCTTTCATAATCTTCATGATACAAAGAAATAGTTCCACGGGTTGGTTGGTTGGGGTTTTTTTTTTGAAAAAAAACTTGCAGATCAGTAACTTAAAAATCCAATATAAATTGTATTATTCACATTGAAACAAAATTTCCCCTATTGCCAATGCAACCCCATCTGCAAAGTTACCTTCCCAGCTACAATTTAATCACTGTTGACAAAACAAAATGATCTCAGAAGACTGACTTCAGCAAGAAGACACCATTCCAGACTCTGTTTAGCTATAAAACCAATAGTTCAGGGCACCTCGGGGACGGTGAGCACACTGTACAGTTCATATGCTCCCACGGTTCTTCCTCCTTGTTTTCTGAAGACAGGTTTTGAACGTGGCATTTGCTCCTCCTCACACACTGGCTGATTCCTCTATCCTTGCAAGCAATCCCATCCAAGCTGCCACCAGAATGGAGGGGTAACATCTTGGTCCCAATGGCAGCACTGGCCTTGGTGAGGGTTTGGGCACCTGCAGTGATTTCAGTGGGAATCAAGGAGCAACAAACACAGCGCTGAGTACCCTCCCTCAGGTGCCACCTATCCCACAGGCAGCACTCCCACACCTCATCACCGTGCTCCTTCTCCTGCAAATGTGCCTCAGACCTACTCGCACCACACAGCAACTCAGGCATGGCTTTGCTGTGACTGCTCCCCAGAGCGAGATGAGACACAGCGCAGCAGGACATGGGCTGACTCATGGGGTTTGCGTTCTCCTGTCATCTTCAGTTCCCTCGCTGCTGCCTACCCACCTATTTCTTTTCCATACTTCCCCAGGAAAAAAAGCTTGTATTTGTCATTACCAGATTCCAGCTATTTGTTTTCGGATTGCAACTGATTTGTTGGCATCATTTTGAATCCTACTCCCTCAGGGACCTGCAATCCTCCCTGCTTGGCACTACACACATATTTATTTATTTTTCCTCTATGTGAACTCTGTTCCAGGGCACTTCCAAGAAAATTTCACTGTGGCTGAACAGCAGTCACAGGCTTAGAGCATAAGTTTGCTCATCAGACTATGAGGGACTGCATGAAAAACCTTATTTGAGATGCATTTATTCCTTCCCCTTTAACCACGCTGCTGCTTAGCCAGAATGAGATTAGGCTGACATGGCACAACCTGCTCCCAGTGAACTTGTACAGTGCACATGACACTATCTATGATCTAGGCATTTATCACACTGACAGTTCTGTATGTTGCAGCTTCATCTCATGTGCAGAAGGTAAACTGCCTAGTTGATAACTCCAGTGGTCTGCCTCCTTTTGAGGGAGGAGTACAGCATCTGCCCTTTTTCAGCCTTCTGGAAATGGCCTAGCATTCAAGAGCTCCTGAAGATATCAACCCTGGTAGAAACCATTTTGGGTCACACTCTCAATGCTCTTTCAGTACATTTATTACATTAAGAAAAATTTATTCCCCATGAGTGTACTTGATCACTGGAACAGGCTCCTTAGGAGGAAACTGATGCCCCAGATCGGTCAGTGTTCAAAAGGCATTTGGATCACATCCTCAATAATGTGTTAGGACTGAAGCAATCAGGTAGCTGAACTAGATCTCTGATGCCCCTTTCCTGCTGAACTCCTCTATTCTATTTAATCAGGTCTGGTGAATTTCAAAACACACATTGCTGTACACACTCCTTATTCTTCCCTTTTTCCATCTTGCAGAACAAAAACCCTTATCTCCTCATGAAAACTGCTGGCAGCGTGCATCTGAAAACACTTTTTTCAGTAAAATCAAATAACAGACTAATTATTTCAGTACTTCCTATTTTTCAGTTATTCTGTAACTGATTTCAGTACATTTTTTCATTTAATTCTGATACATTAAGGGAAATATTTCCCATGGAGTTAACGGTCTTTGTTAAACAAAACTCCTTCTGCACCTGATTCTTGACAGGTCTAGCCCAACTTGCCTGCAGTATTCTTGATATGCCTTTACCTTTATTTTTCACTTTCTGCTCATTAAAAGCTCCTAATGCACTTCACAGTGTACTGTCTTCTATTTAATATAAAAGCTTTCTGTGAATGGTAGTACATCAGGGAACCTTTAATTCTCAGCATGAAAGGAAGTAAGTAATGGTGGAGTAACTATGTGTGAACTAATAGCCTGGCATCTACTTTGTGACAACTACCTCCATACCTGCTCTGATCCTGCAGCCAACCTACAGCAGGTTGTTCTTCAGTGTTCTTTGATGATAAGGAAAGTTTCCTTGCATTTGCCACAAGCAGTTATGTGTACACTGCCAATTGTCATAGGGTAGCTGTATCCTTAGCCACACTGCATACACACAGCTTCACTTACTACTAATAATCACACACACGCTCATATCTTACTCTTCACTAGTGATGTTACCTAACAGCTCCCTGCCTTCACTGCTGTCTCTTACTTCATTCAGACCCATCACCTTTTTCTGCAGTGAATATATGCTTTCTTTTCTTGGAAGAGTCAGCTTTAGATTTAAAACCTTTCATCCCAAGTGCATTCTATCCAGGTTTTCAGCAACCTCCTGCTCAAAGTTCTGAGGACCTTTTCCCCCCCATCAACCATCTGAGAACCAAAGCTGTTCCCACTCTCTATATTTTCAGGATTAAAGCATGCAGTTAACATCTTTAAAGTCACCTGCAGATCAGCTATGATTGCTGATGAATTTTCCACTTACACAGTTTAAGCGGGGATCACAACAATTTTGGCTGTGAGTAAAAAGCCACCAGACCAGATTAGAGAGGATGCCAACCCTATCATCAGAAATATTTTTTTTTTTAGTATGTCAATAAAGTGAGCAAACAAGGCTCACATTGCACTTCATTTCTTTATGTGGCCTCAAATAGAGTGTTCTTCTCTGTTGTGCAAAAACGTGCTGTCTTCTGAAAGAGCCTCCTCAGAACCAGTTACCTCTCTCCTGTTCCTTACACCTGCTCTTGTGCAAAGTGAGTGCCTGACTTATATCACCACAAAGATAGACACCCCAAAGTAGCATATGATGTGATTACTGAAGGATTTACAGAGCCTCTGCATGGAAATTTCCAAACAATGGCAGCTTTCCAACAGGACTCATTTGCTCTCAAGTTACACAATATGTCAGCTGATAATAACTTTCCCTGCTGGTCTGGAGGAAGAACGTAACCTCCGCTGAAATCACACAGGCAAGGATGGCCACATTGTTTTTCTATTGTTCTTGCACTTCACAGTTTTCATCAAACTGTGGTCATCACTCTGAGTATCTGGTCTGGAACAGACATAATCAAATAGCATCTATTCCACTGAGAAATAGTAAGAGAGCAAAAACAAAAAAATTTCCACTATTTAATATCATCTGTTTGCACTAGACATGATGATTGTTACACTGTCTAATTAATTTACTTAATACACTTGATTCACTTCCCTTTTATCTTGACTTAAGAAAATAGGTAAGTCAGTTTTCTCTAACTCTCCAGTGTTTGTGCCGATGTGTTAGAAGTAGCACTTGCACCAAAAGAAAGTAAAACATCTAAGAAACGAGAGACTGAAATAAGGATGTAAAGTACCATTAAGAGAGATGGTAATTGCCAATATTGGAAAGAAAACACTCATTCTGGTTAAAAGTCAGCAGTGAAATTCCCAAACGACAAATCTCATTCACTGTTTTTCATCAGTGACTTTCATCCATAACACAGGAGTGTGTATGACAAAAATCAGAGGTACAGAGAAACACAGCACAATGTGGATGGCCATGAAGAATGGAGTAGAAGAATGGGACAAAAGTGACAGTGTGAAATAAACTATAGATGATAAGAAAAGCCAGTTATGAGCCTGACACTCATTTAGATGGGAGTGTTAAAGGCAATGGAGGACATTTAACAGAAGTTATATGGGCGGCTTTGTTTAGACTAGAAAAACAAATGTTGAGAGAAGATTTGAGCACATTGTTGCTACATCACAGAGATAGGATCCAGAGAAGAGATGAGAAATTAAAGATCGTTTGATAGAGCAACAAGTGAGCATGAACTGATTTTGAACAATTCATGCTGGAAATTGCATAAGTTTTGATACTCAAAAGAGAAAAAAAAGGATAAAACTTCAGATGGAAATGGACCTTGCCCAATTTATAGAGGATTACACAACATGGTTACCTGCAAGAGCAGGGACTGATGGCTCTGCAGCCACTTCTGATTCAGTGTACCTAAACTGATCTCTTACAAGTGGTACTACCTACCAAGCACAATGACAGAGGGTGAGAGACAGATAGTTGGTTTATTCATCTATCCAAAAAGTAGACAGCTTCCAGAGAAGTTGCAGAAGCACTTTGGAGTTAAACCCAACCAAGGTGGCTTGGAGACAAGTTTGAGTAAAATGTCCTTAGAGGAGAGCGATAGAATGAAAAATAGCAACATAGATGCCTGAGAAGACAAGAAAGAATGGTGCCATAGCAATTTTGAACCATCAGGTTTATTGTGTATTCTGCAGCATTGCTGAGAGGCTTCCAGCAGCGAGCTCAAACCTTGCATGCTATCATGCAAGTTACTGTACAGACATGCAGCTGACAGACAGTCCCTGCCCTAAAGAGCTCAGAATTACAGGAATAACAAGATTCAACAGGTGGATGAAGCAGCAGAAGATACATAAAGATCCCTGCCCACCTTACCTCCCACAGGTTTTGGATTAGGGCAAACGGAAGCTGCAGATAAAAAGGCTGTTACTCGAGAAAAAATTTTCTCCAGTCACAGAAGAATTTTGATCAATATTATTACTCACCGCTAGCAAGCATCCAGCAAAAACAGTAAATCCCTTTGCATGAAGCTGCTTTGCCAAGGCATGTCCAAAACCTTTGTCACAACCTGTTATGAGCACCGCCTTCCCTTCAGCCTGTATGGGGAAAGACAATACGTTATCATCATCAGACACTGCAGTGGTGCAGGTACCAGCAGCACTGAGCTACACAGCAAAGGAACAGCTTGCAGACCTGCAGAAGGTACTATATGGCTGACACACAGACTCTGTGTGGGACTGAGTTCACCCAATGTGAGCTATCCGAAAGATGGCTGTTCAAATTAGCAGTCAAACATCCTTGTGAAATCCACAGAGAAGGAAAGATAGCCCCTGTAGAACACCTCAGAACATATCCAAAAGAGCTGGGATTACCTCCCTACAGATCAGAGGGAGCTCAGACAACCAATTCAGATCTGGTGCACCATTTTGGACAAGTATCACTCTGAACGCAGCAATAATCTAAATGCAACAAAGCCTGGTCATACTTCTCTGCAGCTCAGTTCCCTTTCCCTGTGCATGGTGGTGGGCACAGATAAGTCACAGTGACTGCTGACCCATCTCACAGCAATCCAGTCTCAATGATTTTATGGAGTATCAGCTGGGTCAACCAGCGTAAAAGAGATGACAAGATTCCTGCGTAGAAACATAACCAGCTCCCAACTACCATGAAATCCTAAGTTTATTTTATCACTGCTCTGTAACAACTTGTGTTATCCTGTTATCCTAGCCAAAACTGCAGCTAGCAAGTATCAGTGGCCAAAACTGCACAGAGGTATTTCAAAATAAAATAGTGATCTACCAGCTCATAGGCATATAAGAAACAACAGCATAGAAAAAGTTACGACAGTATGTCACCTGTCCAATCTGTACACCAGCTCTTTTAACTGCAGTGACTATTGTCTGTACTCTTCTTACTCCCACTCAATGCAGTACTTTCCATGCTGTATTTTAGCACGCAGGAGTGTGACTACAGCTTAGAGCTTCCTTTTGAAGCACTGAACTCTTAACAGGAATCATTTATTGAATCCTGCAGTTCTCTCCTACATTATTATCTTTTGACTGACAGCTAAATTGAGAGAGAAGATTTGATACTACATCTGCTTTGACATAACAGGCTTGTGATAGTTCTGAAAACAGAACTCAAAATCCCAAAAAGAATTCTGTACCAAAACATTGCAAATTCATCCTCTTTCTCTGCTTGAAAGCCATCTTACCCTCTCTTTGGCACCACTGTGAAGCAGAGAACTCTTAACATGTATCCCAACCAGCAGCCACCCAAACGCAGTGTTCCAGACTGCTCCAAACTGAAACCGTATCTGTCAGGTGATAACGTGACATGGCAATAAATGTCTGGAGAATGCAGTAAGGATGTGAGGTCGTTTCCATCCCTGTGGAAGTATCCACAACTAATACTCCTCATTGCCATATTAATGGCATCTGGAATACGAACATTCGTATTTCACACTACCTATGTAGGAATTGCACCATCTTGCCCAACCCATTTCAGACAGAAATCAGGCAACCCCCAGTGCTCTGATTCCTTGTTTTGCTGACGTGTGGTAGTGAAATGGCAATAAGGGATAATTGCAGGATGATAGCGATCAGTTACTGCACATACTTAAATGAACCCAAGCAATCAGCAACAGGCAAATGAGCAACGCCCTCTCCCATCCACAAGTTATTGTTTCAAAGGAGAGTCAAGAAGCGAAGTTGAAGTGAGAACTGATCAAAAGTCTGTCCTGCATTTATCATATCAACATTCACACGAATACTGATTCCTATGGTAAAAATGCACCCAGCTACAGGCTAGTTCTACTGAAGCTTTAAAGATAGCTACAGCTAAAGGACATACGGTAAGTGAGAATTAGATATAGTGCTCAGTCTTAATCTACAGTGACACAATTCTAAGAAAAACAAGGATCAGTAATGAACCAGGTCACTGATCTGCCAAGGTTACTTCCCAAATTAATTCAGCAACCTGGCTCTTAAAGAAAGGACCTTTCTTCTTTTTATTCTGCCTTACCATTTGCTTCTGAGTCCTGGAGACAAAGGACTTTCAGAAAGCAGAGGAAAGGAGTGGGACATAAAGAGCTCTGATCACATCCAAAGACCAGAACAGGCAAAAGGAGAAGCGCAGCCCTCAGCCAGAGGCAGCTCCCTCATCAGCCGGTTTGGTAAGTGCAGCTCAGGTGCATGAAATAAAGAAAGACCCATCTATAAATGGCGGGGCTGTGTTCCTATCCCCATCAAATTTAACTCACAGAAGTTGTTTTGTTTTCTCTGGTTAAAACAAACAAAAAAACAACATAACAAACCAACCAACCACCAAAATGTATGCAAAAAACAAGCATGTGGAAAAATCCTCCCAGCTACCTACAGTAACCAGAAAGGTGAGCAACAATTTACAGTACAGAAGGTTCCTGTGATTGTTAATTATTTGCTATTATACTCAGAGATACACACACTCCATAAGCTTTTCCTCCTGGGATACGAGTGCTTTGTTAAACAGTAGAAGCTTTTACCCACATAGGTGATCTATCCAAAGTATACACATTTATTGCAATAGAAGTTAAGCAAAGGAAAGCTACTTTGTCAGCCTCAGTCTTCCCACAGTTTGAGAGCCCACCACATTTGCTCTGACTTTTTCCTTTTCCACTTTGTGCTATGTTATTTTCTGCATCCTGTTGCCTTGGATGACCTCTCTGATCATTTCCTTGTTATCAGGTACGTTAATTTGAAGATAAGAACAAGCAGTTACACTGTAAGCTTTCCTTGTTCCTTATTTCCAGAGTTAGGAATTTGGGGCTTTCAATCCCAAGGAAAAGGAACTGAAGATATTTTCTAAAGAGGTCTTCTTCTCACCGTACAGAAACCCCTGCCTGCAGAACACCCAGCAGACACGACATTCCTTTGCTGAAGGAATCTCTGAATTATTAACTTTCCCACAGTTCTGGCTCACACGGATTGCCTGGTTACGATGCACAGGCACTACCTCTGTTCAGTACAATAAACATTCACAGGGCAAAGTCGTATAGGCATGTTAAAGCACAAGGAGTCAGGCACAAGTCATCACACCTGGAAGGCCTCCAAAGCCAAAGGCTGGAGGCCAACTCGTGCCCCATCCATCACCTTCATGATGGGGAGACACCAAACTGCTCCTTGGGTCTCTGCAGAAGGCCACGGTGCCGCCCTCACTCAGGTACTGCCATCGCCAGTGGTTCCTCGTGGTACAGAAGGCAGAGGGTGGCGATGGGAAGTGCCAATGGCGCAGAGAGCGCAGAAGGGCAGCGAAGCACGAGGACAGAGCTGTAGCTGGGCTGCTGCAGAGCGGGCAGCAGCTGCCAATCCCAACCTCCAGCAGCGCAACCAGAAGCCGAGTTCACTCTGACCCACTGAGAGCACGCCAGACAACCCTGGGCTCCTTAAGCCACACTAAAGGAGGCCGGTTATGCAGTTATTCTCTTCACGGGGCTTTTTTCTCCGTTACGCTCCCTTCCTAATAGAGAAGGCCGGGGCAGCCGCAGCGCGGCCTCAGCCGAACAGCCGAGAACGGCCCGAGAGCCGCCGCAGGTGCCGGGATCCAGCCCTCAGCCGCCCGGCTGTCCCTCTGCAGCGCTGACGCTGCACCTCCCTCAGCCTCGCGGAGCGGCGGGGCCCGGCCCGGCCCGGCCCGGCGGTACTCACGGGCAGCGCGCGGCGGAGCCGCGGCAGGAGGCGGCGGACCAGGCA
>JANHGO010002488.1:0-29848 GCA_024606505.1 Aquila spilogaster
TTTCCTGATGGAAGATTTTGTTTATCTTTGCCAAGCACCATCAGGAATCTCAAAATAAAATGCGCTTAGTGACATTGGGAAACCAGGGAGATAAGGCTGAGCTGTTCCTGTTTTACCCTGTATAATTGCAAACACACCCATGAGCCTGCTGTGCGCCAGCAAAACAGCCCAAAATGTAGGGAAAGGGGCAGGCTGGAGGGAAGGGGGCTACCACAGCTGAATTTGGTATAAAGGTGTTGTTGCAGAGATTGTTTCAGCTTCAACAAGCAGGAGAACTCAGAAATCACCTTTACATATCACTTGCATATAAGACTCACAGCTGCTTTTGTACCCCAAACACAGGTTTGGGTTTAGAAGCAGGTTAGTATGTCAACACCCCCAAAATGCCCTTCATCTGACAAAAGCAATAGGAAAGGGAAGCTATCAAGAGCCCATGGACTTCATGTCCTATACCCTCAGGCAAAGAGTGGAAAAATATACCACCCTCGTTTCTCCCAGAAAGACACATGCAAGCCCTGAAATAATGAGGGATGTACAATAATTGTAAAATAAGGGTTTGCCAATGCTGGGTCCCCTCTGCTACACTTTCTTGCACTAAACTCCTCGCATCTACCTTTCCATGAAGGGGCTGACAATGCTACTGCAAAACTAGGCCTGCTCGGATGCTCACTGCCTTCCCAGTGGTCCTGAACTGTTGAGAAGAGACTCCTCACACCACCACAGCTGCTCTACTGGAGCATGTGCTTTTCCTCTTCCTTAATACAAGGCCTGAGTGTGATTGCCTCCAAGGAACGGGATTCTTCCTGTCTCTCTCTACTCTCTGGGATCCTTTCTGGCTTGTTCCTCAGCAGCTCCTCCTCCTATAAGGGATCGCCTTCTCTGTTTAGACACTTTCTCCTCTTGCACTCAGTTTTATGTGGTTCAGGCTGGCTACATATGGTGCCAGCAGCCCCAACAACATGAGATAAACTAACCCCAGGCTGTCACCCGAGACCCAAAATATTGGTTTTGAACTCATCAGAAGTAAATACTCTGTGGTGTCTTCCCATTTCTTTCACACCCATCACCGTTTGGGCTCATGACTTTAATTCCCTCCGTATGTATTTCAGTGAATCCCAGAGAAATTATGCACTTGTTCCTTGAAATGAAACACAGGCAGTTGGGTCTCAGCCTGACAGGGGAGAACTATGATTACACCACGCAATCAACTGTTGCACTATGAGCACAGAAGAATGAGTCTAACTTCATTCTTGCAAGAACAACACAGCAACATTGTTTAAACAAGCTGCCTTCAATCAGCGCAAGTGAGGGTCAGCAGATGAGCAGGACTTTCCATGTCTCACAGTTTGTGTTGCTTGGCTCCAGGAACTCAAAGGAAAAATGCTTTTCAGCATCACCACCCTATATAAAAAGATTGCCACCAGTCAAGCTGTTAAGAGTTTCCAAGCCATAATAAAGCAACCACTCATCTTCTGAACACCAGCCAATGCCAGAGCCTTCAAAGGAAAGTCATAACATTCTGCGTGTTCTCATGCAAGCTTCAGTATCAAGGAGAAGGATTTCCTTCAGTCCCTGGTCAAGATCTGAGAATGTGAGGTCTAAGAAGGGAAACTAACTCTCTCCTGTCACAACACTAAAAGGTCTGAAACAGTCATCGCAACTTTGAAAGGGAGATTTGCATACTCCAAATCAAAATTCAGCTTTGCTTGGTTACAGGGTCTTTCATGTGACATTCTGATGTCTGATAATTAAGAGCTAGAGAAGTTCATATTCATTACCTTGCACATTCAACGAGTAACAACCTCAATGAGTGACCCTCAGCTACTGCTCAAAGTTATGTGCAAAGTCCTCACGTGAAGCTGAAAATACAGCTCAAACGGCACATGAACTTATGAACAGTTGTTCAGCTTTCTGTTCAAACAGACACAATGGAAGGGTAGGGACCAAAGGAAAATTGTGATTGGGGCAGCAGTTGTCTTCAAGCTGGGAAATGCTCTTGTCACATGTAGATATTCTTGTTTCTGCATTTTAACAAACAACCTGCTTTTGTATCACGTATCTGTTTACATCACCAAGACTACTTCTCACGCTTGTTACCAAGTTGCTGTATTTATAGATAATTGGCACTTTCTAAAAGTGAAAGTGTACTATTACAGCCAAAACTCTTCAGAAACAAAGGTTTTGGTCCACAAAATGAACGTGGGAGTGTTGTCATCTTTCTGAATGGATTACATTTCTTTAATGGCCTATCCCGAGAGCTGTCATTAGATTAAGTGCTCCGTGAACTACTACTGTTTGTAAACAAAACCAAAATAAAATATTTCACTAGAAAACAAATCCTTTGTGATGGCATCTGCAAACATTATGCTGCTAAATCATGCAGTAGTTATTCTCTTAAATTCGTGGGGATTTTTTTCCCAGTAATTCCTGAGGTCAAATAATTTCACAGTTTGTTTCTAAACCTGCAAATGCTTATATAGTGATGGGAAAAAAAAAAGGAACATGCTAACATGATGAGTCTTAGTGTCATGACCCAGGTTACACGCAAGTCTGTGTCTCAGAAGGAAGGCTTACTGCCATGTGAAGATGCACCACCATTGCATGTATGGAGTGACTGCAGAGGCTAGGTGATTTAAAAGGAGGAATTACAAGTTGCTATATTTGGGAGCAATTTGTGTCATGCAGGGATACTTGTTGAAGGGATGAGTCATTTAGCAAATGTGATGCCTTTCTTACAGATTCAGACCAGCTACTGTCATAAACCCTTTCCAGGGACACCAATAAGCATGGAATAAGTTCACAAATGCACATGTTACAACAATACCCAAACTTAGGTATATGAAAAATCCATCACAGCCTAACAAATAACAGTCACAGGACTAGAGTAGATCATACCTGTTACGAGAAAGCTGACGTTTCTTTCGGCTTTTCCTACTTTGTTGGATGCCACACAGCTGTAGATTCCAGAAGATTTGGCTTCAGCTACAACAAGAGTGCTAGCAGTCTGCAAAAAAAAATGTTCAGCTGTCATTGGATCAGGAGCTTGGTTAAAGGTTCCCTTCTTGCTTTTCTAAGATGACAGTTCTGTGTTTCAGTCTTCCCATTCATTATGTGTGACAGACACCACTGAAGTTGTTTAACAATGTTATCATCGTATAAAGTTTCAGAAAAGGTGGAAGAATAATAGGAAACATGCTCCTTGAGAGACCATTTTGTTATCAGAGCTGTCATAGCCAAAAATCTCTGAATGTGTCTTTCAGGTTGATTTATCTCTTGCTGCTAATGTGATGATAAGCCTCAAAAGACGAAGTGTGACACAGGATGGTTTGTCCAAAGAGATGACCACCCTGTAGGGCAGCCAGATTGCAAAGGGAACGAGTGGAGAGTGCCTCAGGCACTTCAGTGACGCTGGGAAAAAACGTTTAGCACTCCATGCATTTAATTTCTCTTTCATTTTCTCTTGTAAGTGTTAGGTGAGAAATGACATGGGAAAAGAGAAGTTTACTCATTCTCTTTTGGACTTTCTCCTATTCTTGGATTTGGTATTTCTAATATTAAGTAATAATACATTGCGTTCCTTTACCCTATGTGCTAGCACCATCCTAAGAAGTTCGACACATTACATATTTTCACAGTGATACATAAATAACTTCCAAGATGAGACCTTGGAAGGCCTGGGGACAATAACTGGCGTGCCTTTAGAAAAAAACATTGTAATAGTAAGAGTTATACCTTCAGGGTGATGGAAAGCCATGGTCTAATGTCTTGGGCACTAAGCGAGAGAAGAAAGTTATGCACAGACAACTGAGGTGTCAGTCTGATATGGAGCTGAGACATGGGGCATGCACCGTAGACTCAGCAGTAGGACTTGCTCTCAGATACAATAGCAGCTTAACTTTCTGTCTGTTTCCACTTCAGTTCTTCCACGAAACATACTTTGACTGGAGTTATGAGAAGAACTGTGATGGTGACAAAAAGAATTGGTGTGGCCATGGAATCCTGTTGTTTGGAATTATTTGTCTTTTCTGAAATTATTCAAAATATTTTTTGTGCAATTAGTACATTCTTTCAAGTCTGTCTCGGGGAGCTCAGAGGCAAGCACAAGAAGATGAGTCAGTGCTAAACAAGGACCAGTTATCTACATTTTTACATAAGCTCTGGTTGAGCATTTGGCTGCTTGTATGTCTCCCACTCAGAGTCTTCACAGCAATCCTCCAAGTCTTTACTGTACCCCTAAATTACAGAACCCTTAGAGTTGGAAGGGACCTTTAAAGGTCATCTAGTCCAACTCCCCTGCAATGACCAGGGAACTCCTCTGTAATGAACAGGGAAAACAATGTAGATGTTCTAGTTTCCCAAACATTCTTTGGTGGAAAGTGTCTGTTACTTTTCCTCCTATGCAAGCAAACACAGTGAAGTCAAGTTGTTTGATTTTGGCTAGGTTATTTGTTTTAGAAAGCTGCCTTATCCCACTTCAAAAGTAGTGACATTAACAGCACCTCTACACAAAGCTGTCTCAATGGCCACCTACCTGTCCACTACTAAACAGCATCTCATTTCCACCTAAAATTTTTCTACCTTACACTTTTGGCTCTCCTGAAAGAGGCTCAGTAATACCAGATATATAATTATAGCCCTTAAAAAAAATTATGCTATTTTGCTAAATTCAGTAGGCTGACCTCCACAAATTCCTAATTATAAAACATGGGTCCAGCCCTGTCTGTATGTTGTTATTCTCTTTCAATTCCTTCCAACTTTTAAACATCATCTCATACAGTGTGGACACAGGGCCCAGAGGCAGGATTCTTGCAGCCATTTCATCAACGCTGATGAAATGGTGTTGAGAAGGAAGTTCCACAACCTCTGCCAGATGGTTAACGTGGGTGGCTAAAAGCTGCTTCTGCCATTCCAGTCTTTCCACAACAAAATCAGCCTTTCTTGTGTCACTTGGTGCTAACTCAGAGCCCCTTTGCCCAGGTAGCAATGATCTGTGACCCAAAACAACAGTGAAGGAGAACGAGACTTTCCATCTGTGACTCCAGGGCACCTGTCTTGATCCTACTACAGACAGAACCAGACTGCTTCTGTGACTGAAAAATGCAAGCCAATTACTCCTCACACAAGTACTTCAGTGTTTTGGATTTTTTTTGAGGGTAGCATCAAACTGTATTTTGTCCTGACATCATGAGGTCTTAGTTTTTTAATGAAGAAAATATTCGTTTTATCTGAGTTTTGCTGCTCCATTCCACAACTATGTGATTATTACTTCTGTTATGTTCAGAATGCCACTCACAGTCATACTCAGGCAGCATGACTATAGTTACTGGCTAGACTGCTTGTAGATTATGCCTTTTCTCGTATATTAAAAGACTTTACAGGACATTGCTAGGCACTGAAATGCAGTGATTTAATCTGCTACCTTGTTCCTAACGTTATTTTGGTTTTGATCAACTTGCATTGTCCCAGATACTACTCTGGGACAGGCTAAGGATCACTGCCAACAGGCAGCTTCCATGCAACCATAATCTTTTGGAGAGCAAGGGAGACAAATGTTTTGAACACAGTCCTTAGCGCCATACCAATGGTATGTTTACTTGAGTAATACAGAGATATCCACAGTGTCTAGCAAAAGCAGTAGTGACTTTGCAACAAAACAGAGTATTTTAGAGACAAAATGTCTCTGTATAAATCTTTCAGTTTATAAATAAGTCATAAGAATAAGATAACATCTGTTTAAACAGGTTGTGAGCCCTCCAGTGGTGCAGTCTGTGTTCTGCACTGTGGATGCCAGCCAAAACCCACCAGAGAAGCAGTGTATACAAAACTAAGCCTGGCACGCTGTTGTTTATCGAGTAATTATGGATGTTAGATCAGTCCGTGCTGCGTAGTTTCCCTATGCAGCTATTGCTACAAAAGGAGCAAGATAAAAAAAATTTTGCAGCTCTGTATTGTCTATCTTTGCAACAGAGAGTTTCAAGCCATAGATTTGCAACCACATTATATACAGAAAGTCTGAACCCATTCGCCATGATCAGAGTGGAGCAAATCCTCCCTGGCAGGCTTGACACATTGAAACTGCTCATCTGTCCACAAGCCCCATTTACCACCAAAGCTTTGATCCTTTCTTCCGACACCCATCTCAGCTGAAGCACCATGGCTCAGTTCAGAGCCAGGGGCTGGGGAAATGAATCATATAGTGCTGCTTCATCTGCCAGCAAATGAAAGAGGTATAAAGCAGAAAGTCTGAGATGGAAGAGGAAATTACAGATCTATTTGTGGTGGAAACTATTGAGGAAAAGACCTCAGAAGTCAATGCAAAGCAGTGGGATGATTGTTGTGGTTGGACCACAGTGGTCTGGTCTTTCTCCTTGTGCGCCTGCTTGAATTTCTCTCTTCCCATAATACCTTAAGTAGAGGATTCCTACTGATCCAGCTGATGGCAGAGGACCGAGTGCAGGTTTCAGCAAACAGCAAGTAGCCGTGCTCTTTCCTAACTCCTAGAAGGCCTCTGTAGACACATGCATACACATGCTCCAGTCAGAGACTGTTTTGCTAACTTCTCTAAATGCTCATGCATTCAAAAGGCAAAATATCCTTTCAGCATTGAGCAGGTTAGTGTAAGTCTGCCAAACACTGTTGATTCCCTTCTAGTTATGCTTTTAAGAAAACACATTTGTTGAAAAACTAGGTTTATTTCCTACATATATGCTCTCCTTGTCCCTTTGGATTTATCTTCAGATAAAAGAAGTACATGTTGAAATATTGGCAGGACACCACTGCCTTGTTCTGCTTATGCCAAAGACATATCATCTGCGTGCCTTGTGTTGGAAAGAAGCATCAGTGCAAAACATCTGGACACCATGATTCACCTTCAGAACCACCACTATGTCCACAGAACAAACACCAAAGTATCTACAATAGCAGGATATGAATATGTGCAGATGAGCGCTTTCTTCCCCTCAAGTCAGACAGGTAAATCACTGCTATTTAACAAAACGGAGCCCCATTTACCCTCTGCATCACGTTGTCCTTTTGGGCAGGCTGAGACTGAGTGCTTCCATCTGACCCACAGGTAGATCATGATACAGATGGCTACAGATCCACAGGTACCTTCTACCCTCCTTCTCAGGGCCTACGTAGAGCAAAATTTTGCTTCCTGCCTATCTTGTGCACCAAGGGAGGGGATGTGCTTCAGCAGGGAGTTGCAGCTCAGCAGAGGCAGGTGCCAAGTTCTCCTGGTTTTCATCTCACCAAGCACTCAGCTCAGCTGTCACCTCCAATTCTTTTTTAAAGTGTTGACAGCAATTCTAGTAGCACTCAGGAAGGCCCCAAGAGAAGTTACAATGTGCTGAAAGGGAGGCAGGCTGTGCTCCCAGTGCTATCCTTAGCCTGGCTCCCTGCGAAGTTCACACTGTTTGTCCATCTATATGCAAGTTCTCTGTCCTCAGCAGTTTCCCAATTTCAGCCAAAACTGACAGATAATCTCAACTTATGAGACCTCGTGAATGTTTCATGAAAACCATCTGCTGGCAAAGGAGGAAGATCAAAATGAATGCCATTGCAATGAGCTGTTCAGTTCATTGCGTGCTAGTTGGCCAACCCACATGGACGTGTTGGCCAGTCAGCTGGCATACCCAGGGACTCAATTCAGACCCAGCATAAACTTCCTTGTTACATCTGTAAGATGGGGACACGGGAGAGAGAGAGAGAGAGGTTTAGGGCTTGGTATAGAAGGTGCTGAAGAAACGGACTAGTCCATGGTCACAGTTTTTTCTCATGTCCAAAAGGGATTTACTCTCTACCTTTTTGTTGGACTATCACATTTTCTGAAACTGCCCACAGTCAGCATATGGGTGGATGACCCATCATTTTCAGTCAAACCAAATGTGGACAAGAGCGAGCCTAGGTTTGGTCTTATAGAACCTTCTTACAGGGTCATTACTTTCCATTTTCCTTTAAGTCAGGCAGCTTTATCACTCACAGAGGACTGGACCACTAAAAATGTGGTCAGTAAGGTATTTATGAAGTGGAAAAAAGGCCATATATATATGTATATGTATGATAAAACACAACTTCATGCATGAATACTGTTTATGAATACTTGCCTTCCTATCTACTGTCTCCTTCTGTTGATATTCTCATCCTCTCTTCTTGACCAACACCTTCTACTTTCACTCATCTGAACCCACCTTAGCCCTCTTCTGTGCACTCTCCATCCCCAGGATCTTTGTATAGCCAATCCTGCAGCTCTCTATGTGCAAGGAGTTCTGCCTCCTTTCAAAGCTTTTGATAAACCAATATGTGGTTTATCCAATGCCTGTGCACAGAGGATATGTATATATTGCAGTATTTCCAGTGAGTGCCTGAGCTATTTGTATCTCATTGCTGCAGGTCACTCACAGGTTGACATTATTACAAACCATTGCTGCTAAGAATAATAATGATCAGTATTAGCTCTGAGCTACAGGTAGGAGTGAGCTTTGGCTGAGAACACTGAGAAGTGATGGTTTTAGCAGCTGAATGAGAAGAGAGTGTCTGTGATCTGTTTACAAGATAAGTCTAAGAATAGCTCAGTTTTGTAGGAAGTCACTGATAACATCCAACAAAACGAGAATGAAAACTTTGGGTGGGGGAATCAAATCAAGAGTCGTTTTATGATTAAGTATTATGACTTCTGTTATAAACTTTTTCCATTATACCACTTGAGTTTCTCAATGTCTGTTTAGAAATGCTTCAACGGAAATATTACTAAAACACAGTTGTCACGGTTTCTCTCTGTCACCAGAAGAATAATGCAGGGCAGGCTTCCTGCATTGCTTTAACCATGCAGACACAGGGTTTGAGGTTTTTCTAACTTTAAAAATATACTTGTGGCTACCTTGATAACCGCAGACGAACAACCAACCAATCAGCCTACTGCCACAAAAGGCCAAACTTGCAGAGGGACTTGGATGTTTTACATACAGGAAACAAAGGAACTGGTACAAGGTCTTTGACTAAGGTGAAAACAGCTACCTTGATTGCTAAAAGAAACCTTCTGAACATTCCTCATTCATCTCTTCCCTTGATCACATTGGTATCCTGTGGTCACCCCCATTTCTCCTTTCATGTTAACCCAAAAGTGCCATTTTTTGTCTCCTCATTGACTTCCTACTGCTTTGTCTCCTACTACTTTGTTGTTTCCATTGAGTTTGAGATTTTTTTTCCTATGTTTGCTATGCTCGGATGTGGAAGCGGGGTAGACACTGTTTAGATAGCAGGACTCCATTGATGTGGAAGTGCCTTGGAGAGCTGTTCTTAGCTGCCTGCAGTAGCAGAACTGCTTGCAGTCGCACTTCATCAGAGCCAGACACTTGTGATGACGTGCTGCATTCAATGAGCTCAGTGCTATTAACAGTTTTACAATATCCCAGCCCATCAGGAAGGGTTTTGTCTGAACTGTGTCCCTTTGAGTTTGCTCTGGGAGACCAAGAATGAATCTTGGACTGCAAAGAGTGAAAGCTATAGACTCTCACAGAGAAAAAAAATCCTGGATGCTCTAGAGCAGCTGTGTGCACACAAATCATGCAACTTATTTTGGCCAGGAACCCAGGCTTAGAGAGCATATTCTACTTACAATAGCAGTCCAGCTGTGCCTGGAAAGCTATGGAGGAGCAGCAGAAATGAAGAAACCTTTGAAATGCAATTCTCCGAAGTGGAGAGAATTCAATTCAAGCTAAGTACTTGAAAACTACAGATGATGTGCACGTTTCTAGCAAGGATGGAATGCAAGTCAGAAGACTGGCAGAAGCCTCTGTCTGCAAGCTACTTTCTTCCAAACAGCACTGCAACCAGGAAAACTTGAAATATCTGGGAAAAGAGACTATTCCACTAATCTCCCTTTCCTCATAGGGATCAGGAGGGATAAAGCAATGCAAGACGGGCCTTTCTTAGACGAACTAAACAGAATAAAGACAAGGAAAGATGAGGAGAACTGCTATGTTTTGCTGCAAAACATTCCATGTAACACATGCAGAGATCATCTCTTGGTTCATTTCTGGGCAGATACAGAAAAAAACTGGGGCCGCTTGCCAAAGACTTCAAACAAAACCTGCAGTTCTGCTGCAGGGACCCATTATTAGCATCTTCCTCCAGGGAGGAATTTATTTGCTGTTGACTGGAAGCTGGTTTGACATTTCAGCCACTCCTCTTCTGCTGTCTTCAAAACACGCAGCACACGAGGAGAATGAGGTCTGGTTGTTAGACCCTGTGAGTAGGTAGGCTTCACCCATAAGCATACCTAGATCTCTTCTGGAAAATTACTGGTTCTCATGAGTTTTTGTTCATCATTCTCCCTTTGGAATAGGCTCCGTCTTCCTGTGCCTCAAATCATTTCCCTTTCCTCCTGCAAATCTCTCCTTATGTCTCACCTTTCATGTGCTTTCCTACAATAGTATCCCCTAGGAAGCCGTTTGCTCCCATCTTTGCCTTGATCCTTAAGCATGTAGAGGTGGCCAACTAAATAGAGCAAATGCCTCACTCCAGTGCATTCCCGTGCACTGAAACTGTGCCATGAACACCTGTGGTACTGCCTAAATCATTCAACAGCAGGAGAAAATGCAGTCCCAGGCATGAATCTTGGCTGCATGCAAAGCCCTGTTTATTCCAGTGTGCGAAAGGGCCTTGGTGTGAGAGTAATTACAATTTGTATCCACATTCACATGCAAAAGACCACAAGAAGACATCAAGGAAAGAACACTTATATCCCCAGTGTCCTTAGAATAAGGAGAAGTGTTTCAGTATCCTTGGAAATAACAGGCCTAGAATAGGGTAGGCTTTCAGGTTTATAATTTCATCAGCTGCTCCTGCCTCAGACCAAACCTATCTGTGAATGCAGATGCTGTGACAGTGACACAGTGCTGTGCACCAATTCCTGAGCTCCTCTGTGGCAAGGGCTGCCCAACCACATCAAATCAGCGTCATGCGTAGCCGAGAAAAGTTCAGCTGATCACGGCATCCTCCAGGAAAACATCTTGATTTAAAGGTTTTGGTGACTGAGAATTCTCCATGAACCTTCAAAAGCATGGATGACTATCTCAGTCATCCTTCAGGAGTGCCTGTCTCTTCCCATGCCTTATTAAGGGATGCTTGACCTGGCCTTTACACCAGACAATGGAGAGTTAATGCAGATGGAGTGCAATCCAGCATACAGTCACTGAATGAGATCTCTCTTAAACTTTGCTTCTGTAATCTGGATTCATTTGTCCCTTTAAAATTTTTACAGCAAGAAAAGACTTGGTTGTCTAATAACCCAGGACCACATCTGTGAATGAACTTTCAAATGAGAGTAAATAGTTATACTCTCATAGGAAAAACAACAGGAAATTGTGCAATGGCACAAAACGAAGGAAAGATGGCCTGGAGCCCTGCCTCTCTCCTCCTGAGGTGCCCCAGCATGCTGCAGGCCAGCTCTAAGTAAGCCAAATATATATATATATAATTCCACCACTTACCTTAACAGGACTGCATGCAGGAAAAGTACATCTCTGCATCTCAGCAGATAGATAACAAACCTCTGACTTTGCAAACATGGGAGTTATTTGCCTCTATGCAGGTTTTCCAATCTGAACAACATAAAAATACTGGCTTCTCCACTGTTACCTCAACAACAATTTAAAGTACCACTTCAGCTAACACAGAGAGGTTATTTGCAACTAGGAGTCATACCTTGTTTTTGCCCTCTATGATGGCTGTTCGCTCAATGATGCTCTGGATCCTGTTTCCTATGTTGCTGCCAGTTTTCAGGTTGAAAGATCCATCAGTGTGAGAGCAAAAGCCACGCCTGAAGACAAAAAAATTAAAAAAAAAAAGAAAGGAGAGAGATCTCATTGACAAATCACAACATGAATAAGCCAAAACTGTTCTGGGAACAAAAACCATACGAGGAAATGGCATGTGCTGTGATCAGCGGGCAAGGACTCTCCATAGTGGGCAAGGGCACTCCACAAATCTTGATGCTTGAAGCCTGTGCATTGGCTTCACTTCTACTGCTGCCCACAGAACACTGGATTTTTGGAGCTGTTGTTAACATTTCGTTCACCATGGACTGGGAGGTCAGAATTTACAATTGAATCCTAATTATAGGACTGTGTGAGTCCTATAATTAGGACTCCATTGCTCCTAAGTTTTTGCCATTATCACAGTTTAGGCTTGGCTTCAAACTTGAGTTTATATTGTTCTCAGTCCTAAGCTCAAGACAACATATATCTCTTTCAAGATCCGTTCCGTAATATATATTTTTTGCTTTGTGCAACAAATTGGCTTATAATTAGAACATTCACGTGTGGTCATGGTAGAGCTAACATGTTTCCCAAAGCCTAATTCACACACGGAAATAAACACATTGGAATGCTTCTTACATTCTGACCATCCCTATTCTTTGAGGATATTGAGTTTTGCTTTTTGTCCAACCTTTAGATGTTGCTTGTTCAACTCTAGCTTCGACAGTAGAATTAAACAGTCCATCAGGGTCAAGCTCTCTCAAATACAGTGTTTCTCTGAACTTCTCTGTATGTGACAGACAATGACTACAGTATCCAAATTCAAGTAGTTCCAACTTGTGTACCAGTGGTGAAAGGCTGCTGACTGCATCACAGCAACTGATGCAATCCTGACCAAAGAATGAGATTTATTTCCTTTCAGCCAACTGTGCAGTTTGGTTAAACTTTGTGTTGTTTACATTATCAGTAACACAATGACTTTACATGCTTGTCTTAATTGTGCAGCATTGCGTCAAATAGACCACCGCCTAAGCAGATACTGCAGCTTAAAGAAAAGATGACATGTAAACTAACTTAGGTTGTAATCATTAGCACAAATACATGTGTCCAAATTCCTTAATATGCATCAAGAGCCTCAATGAGCTGAAAAAGCCAAAAACCAGGAGCAGGTCATGGTCATCCGTGCATGGAGAGAGAACAAGGAGCAATGGCATGGAAAGGAAGCCCAAGCTACACAACCACTTCTTCAGGCTCTGGTTTGAAGGCTGACTCCAAATACATGGTTGTTGAAGCCAGGGTGGATGAAAGAGAGCTGCATTAAGTCAGCTGATGTATTCAAAAGAGAAAAAAAAAGAAGTTTGACATTTACTCAGAAAAGTAGTTGCCATTTCCTTTGCACATTTAATCTTTAAGAAGTCTGCATTTATAACAAGACTTGAACACAGATGGTATTGGTGGTATTGGCCAATAACACCTCCATGCCATAGCAGGTGTCAGATGTCTAGCTGTAGGTGTCCCTGCTCATTGCAGGGGGGTTGGTCTGAATGACCTTTAAGGGTCCCTTCCAACTCAAATGATTCTATGATTCTGTGAAGTTCTCTCAGGATGTCAGCACCACGAACACACAAAGAGGCAGTATCAAAGGCACATCCTTGTGACTGGGCAATCTCTGTATAGGCAGAGAGTCATTTCATTTCATTCTTACTCATTTCATCCTTTCCGAGTCCTTTTAATAAAATGATTCCTCCCAAACAGGTGGAACCGCTTTGTTCCCCCTCACAGTGCATCCACTTCTTTGTTAAAATATTGGAAAGCTGTGCTTTTTAGAATAAAAGTCCTCACTGAGTCCCTTTTTAGTAAACAACAGAAAGAAGGCGTAATGTATGCTCAAAAACCACTAACGTACCTCTGAAAGGTATTTCCAATCTATTTTCTTGCAGCTCTGCAGCCCTAAGCTTAGTTACTACTATATACTTCCTTAAGAATGACTGTATATACATATTTAGGTTGCAGAAACTGAGGGATGAGGACAGTGTAATGCCTTTGCCAATGCCTAGCACAATGGGATGCTGATTACTCATTGATACTGTAATACAAACCACCATTATAATTACAATAACATCACAATAACAAGAAAAACACACGTGTAAAACACTAGGTGAAATATTAGCCCTGGAGGCACATACATGAGCTCCGCTGCCTTCACATACCACATTACCTGCTGATTGCAATGTTAACGCAATTACAGCAGAAAATCAAAGGTACTTAATAGCAGTTGTTCACGGGTTTAATAAAGCAGGAGTTGGAATCCAGCTGTGAGCACATTACCTGGCAGCACGTGGCATGCGGCAGGAGATGCTCTGCGCTGTGCCACTTCACCCCACGCTCTGCTGGCTCAGCACGCCTCTACAAATCAGCTGCAGCACGGCTGCCAGGCAGAGCCTGGGACAAGGCTCAGCCTCATTCCTCTGGATTCAGAAACAGATGCTTTCCCTCCTCAGCTGCCAAATGCGCTCACTGTAACTTCAGAGGCACTAGCTTGGCTGCAGGCTCCCGCGCAGGTTCCTCGGGTTGTTACTCTGCCATCCTGCCTCTCCTTTCTGCCAGTGGTGCCACACGAAGCACTGCTTGAGATCAGCAGGCAGAGATGGGTCCTGGGTAAATGGGAGCACTGAGGAGCCCTGTATCCTGCCCTGCTTCCATCTCCCAACAACAGGCATTTGTAACTAAGAGGGAAAAGGCTCTGTGAACTGAGTTGCGATCATCAAATCGAATGCTTGTGCTCAGTACAGATGCTTGGAAAGGAACAGCAAGAAGGAAAAGATAAAATTATACTCCGGCTGGGACCAAAATACCAAATCACCTTCCAGTTAATTCAGTTGATTTTCATGTTGTGTATCCTCACACAAATCAGCTATGCATTTTTATGTCTTGTAAAGTACCTGTAAGTTACAATGAACTATTGACTCAACAAAATAGCAGGGGCTTCCTGCTTGTAGCAAAACCCGGTGGTGTTTGCAGGGAAACCCCAGCAAACTTTGGAGCTCTTACTCCAGATATCCCTGTGTTCCTGACGTGTTTTGCTGCCTGGATAAGCTTCATTGCTTTGTATCTTCAGGAAAGTTAGCAGCAGGGCTACTGCCAGGTTAATGAGAAAGCACACAGTGTGCACAGTGGCTGATAAGCCGATATCTGCCAGCACGTTTCTGAGCAGCTCTTACACCTGTTTTTCCTCTACGCATTCCTGCTTTGTGGCTGGATATAGCTCTGCACATAGAGAGATCTCATCTAAGAAATGCTAATGCTGTGTGCATACAAAAGTATCCTTATAAACATTATGTAAGCTCAGATCAAGGTAACTTTGTTCTGTGTACTGCTCTGAGCGCTCTGCTGTCCTGCATAAGTGGTTTTTGACATGTACCTGTGTGCGTGCTCACATGTGCATTCCCTGTGTGCACGGGCAGAGTGGAGCTGGGGGGGCTCAGCGGGGGACGCCGGGAACAGGATGAGCTCCAAGGGCTGCCCAGAGACCCACACAGGGCACACAGATCAGGGAGTTTGCCCTTCTCTGGGAGGACAGAGGGGGTTTGTGCAACCGGAAGCAATCTGGGCTTTAAAAAATGTCTGTGATGTGCTGGCACTGAGAGGGGCCGGGAGAAGCGGCCGGGGGGAGGGGAGCCAGCCTGCTGCTCAAGAATACATCAAGCCTTGAGGAAGCAGAGTGTGCCATGTTTGAAGATGCAAAGATAATCACAGTGCTGGGAACCGTCTTGTGTAGCGGAGGAAGCCAAACAACAAGAGGAAAGCAGCATATGCTCCTGATTTCGCACAGGAAGTTAACAGCACCTCCTGCCAAAGTGAGATAAGAAAACTCCCATGGCCTATTCTGGACAAGGCCATGGTTATCAACCTTAGCTTCACACTGTCCTCACTCTGCTCTGCAGCCCGCTCCCTTTCCTAATGAGTTTCAGAGCCCTCACCTCTATTAGCATACAGCGTGCCAAGCACAATAGTGTGGTATATTTATAACCACTGATGGGGAAAAGTTTCCAGGGTAAGAGTGTACTTCATGTCATCTTGATATATTTCACTGGAATGGAAGTACAAACCAGCTCCGAACTGAAGCCCTGCCTGTGAAACTACTGGTCTCAGAATAAAAGTAGTTTTGTCTACAGCAGAGCCCAGGAGCTGGGGTGCAGGGTTTGTCCGATGATTACAGATGTGACTTTCTGCGTGACAGAGTCCTACACAAAAACCCCATACCCAGCCTGTGCTCAGACACACCTTCTTGCCCGTACTGTAGACAGTGCCACAATGTGCAGCTCAACTGGTGACAAATATCAGTGTAAAAGCCCCAGTCCCTATTTCAGCTGGAAAAATAGCATTGTCCATTTTATCATTCCACTTCCCCCCTTAAACTCTCCTGCATGATGCCTTCACAGTCCTTCCCCAGTGTAAAAACCCATCTAGTTCCCTAACTATTCCTCTTGGCAAAGTCACTGTCAGCCTCCATCACACTCCTATTTGTTCAGGTAGTATCTGGCAATTACATCTGTACTAGGAGCAAGAGGAAGGCATCCTGTAACTGACAGTGACTATTTTTGAGAGTGATTAATACCAGAAATGTTGGGTTTTTTTTCTTTTTTTTTCTTTTTTTTTTTTTTCTCAGCACCTATCCCTTTATAGGGCAGCAATCGAATCTCTGCAGTGGCAGGGCAGCATCGTTACGAATCCAAGTTGGGCTGACACATGTCTTTCGAGATGTGGTGATGACGACACTACCTTCAAGACAGGAACTCTGGAAGTTCCTGGACTTGTAAAGGACACATAGGAACTGTTTCCCACTTGGAGGTTATCAGAAGCATCTGAATGACACAGCCCTTGCTTGCCCCATGCCTTGGAGCTCAGTGCCGCGCAACTGGTGGCACTAGGCTGGCGTAGCCACACGTCCTGGGGAACACTGAGTCACAGTGAGGCCGGAAACAAGAGAGGGAAAATAGTAACAAGGAGCACGTACGGGCTGTGAAACGTGTGTTCTGGGGGAGGGGGAACGTGCCCTGGCTCTCTGCCAGCTTTGGCCACAACGTGATAATGCACTTGTATACTTAGGACCCACAAAAGTTCCCATTCTCCATCAAAAATAACTCATTCCAGGTTGAAATGCTGGCACCACTGCTTTGCGTGGGAAAGGATTTCTCAATGTCCCCATGCATTAGGCTTTGTTGGGACCCTGCTGCAGTGCACAGTTGCCAGAGTGAGGACTGAGTTATTTTTGTAGGATGCTCTGTGTCCCCATTGAAGTGATACTTAGAGGGAAAGCTCATTCTTCAGGGAAGACTTCAGATTTCCTTAATGCCCCATCCTCATAGTGATCATCTTTGGTACTACTTCATTAGAAACAGCACATTAGAAACAGGGTATATGGCATTCATGGCTTCACTGCATATTGCTATGGCTTTATGCAGAAGGAAATTTTGCCAGCTGCACACTGCCTTTCCTGCTGTTAATCTACATGCAACTACATTAATGCATGGTGCTTCCTTTTCACAGTCATCCTTTACAAAATTTATGGCTTGTCCTGAACTACTCCAGGGGGCTGCCACAGAAAGATGGTTGATCAAAGGAAGCACAAAAACCAGCAGCAGTCCTACCTGCCCCATCCATCACTCCTTTATCAGCTCATGCTTGCATTCCCATAGGAAATTAAACTTGAGACCCCTGAGCATTCAGCATTTGGAAGTAGTTTTTCTGGGTTTTCTTTTGCACATCCTGAGGTGACCTGAAATTTTCTCACCTTGAGTTTCTTATCAGATAATTATATTTTGCTTCTTGACCCTCTGTTTCCTGCTTCACACTGCTTAGTAGTTTTCACGGACACAGAATATGGTCACATTTCAGCTAGTCCTTCCTTCCTTCCTTGTTCACCTCCTTTCCCTCCTTTGCTAGGATGTAATCATTCTCGCTCCCATGTGCTCACTGTGACTCAGCCTCCACTTTCTCTCACCAGCCATGTCCTCTCCAGAGGAGCTGAATGTTGGCTGGAACTATAGAATTTTCAAAGGATGGGGTTTTTACACACACCTAGAACTTCTTCCTGGGAGAATGTATTTGATTTTAATAGTTTGTGGCAGTACTGAAAGGATGAGTTCTCCTTCAATTTGAACGAGCAGTCAAAAACCTAAAGGGAAAGACCATGACACACCCTCATACAATGTGTCTACTTTTACTCTTCTTCTATTTCCCAGTAAAAAAAAGTCCTACATATACAGCCTAGATCTTTATTCAGAACTTCCTGCAATAAGCTATTTTCCATGCACAAGTCAATCCTAACAGCTCACTCAACTTTGAGGCATACCTTCATGCCTATACCCTTCCAAGATTCAGGTCTATCCAGTGCCTTTCTTATAATACTGAAATTCCCTTCCTCTTCTTTGCTGTCCTGACTGGATCATTCTAGCTCTATAGAGGAGCAATTCTTTTCTAATCTGTTTAGACCATCCTTAATGCTCTCTGCCTTGCTGACAAGCTGGAAGCACGGTGAACATCCTTTCAGTTTTCCAGCAATCAGCAGAGAAGATGAAAGGGCTAATGTTGCACTGAGGTTGTGTTTTTCAAGGTGAATTGTTTTCAGCCTCAGTGCAAGTAGGAGTCTGAAAGCAGCTCTGGGCTGACTGGAGCCAGGGACTGGAAGTGCAGGCAGAAAACAAGGAAGGGATGAGAAAGAATGGAGGGAAACATTTTTAAGGAGAGAGGGGAGTTGATTAGAGGGAAAACAGGAAGAGAAAATACTGACAGACGTGGACATAAGACCAAGGATCCTTCTACCCCATATCCTGTCTCAACAATGACCATAAGCAGATGGTTGGGGATGAGTAAGAACAGGACTAACTTCAGATACTTCCTCTCAATACTCCCCCAGTCACCAGTTATTATCAGCTCAAGAACTTCCTGCAAGTGAGGCCATTTCTACACTTAAGTAAGTCCCAGTGGATTTCCCTTCTAGGGCTTCAAGCAATCTCCTTTTGAAGCTAGCCAAACTTCTAGCACCAAGAAACCCTCTAGCAAGGAGTTTCACAGATATGCTACCCACTGAGTGGACAGACATCTCCTTTTTTCATTTTGAATTGCAGTCCTACTAGTTTCATTTCATGGCCCCTACTTCTTGAACTGGAAAAGACATATACAACTGATCCCCAGAAACCTGTGTTCTTCACTAGTCTGTAAATCTCTATTGTGTAGCTCCCAGGCCAGCTATTTTTCAGGCCACAAAGCCCTGACTTCCCTCCTTACTCATCCCTCGAACACTCCTCTCATTCCCTGGAATTCCTTTGATTCTATTTCTTGCCCCTCTTGGTGTATCTCCCAGTTTGGATACATCCTTTTAGATGAAAGGATCAAAACTGATCTTAGTATAAGAGATTCCAGTACTTAATGGATTTATGTGGAGTTATCATGGTGTTCTCAGTTTTGTTCTATTCTACATAGGTCACAGCAAAACGAATGCCTCCTATTCACTTATACGAAAACTATAACAGCTACAAAGAGCACTATTTGGTAGAGAAAGTTCTCAGCTACAAAGCACTATTTTTCAACACAATCACCATAATTAGCTGTGTATTTTCACCAGCAATGAACAACAGTTTGCACACTGCACTCATAAAAACCTGCACAAGGTGACCCACTGTCTCTGTCACCATTGTGAAAAGCACTATCCACAGCCTCACTGTGCTCACATGCATTGTTGGGTCTCCATAAATGCTCAGTGAGTGCTGATGAATGTCAGTGGGTGCCATTTTTCCCCCACATGGAGGAATCCCATGACACTGCTTTGCTTCATATGCACTACCACCATCATCCGCCTTTGATGTCATGGGCCAACATAGTAAAACAGGAGGTGTAACTTTTGGAACAGACCTTGTACATTCCTGGTAATTTTTAAGCTTGATTTGCTTTTTGAGCTGCTCCTGATTGCCACTGCTTTCACAAACCCATGTATCACAATGCTCAGCTCTCTCTATATGTCAGTAATGATCAGACAATGGTTCATCATTTTACATGCGAAAGCGGGAAAGTTTTCTCCTATGCACATCACATACATTTGTCTTCAGTGAACTTCATCTGGCACTTTATCAGCCAGATACTCAGATTCATACCATTTTGCATTTCTCTGCAATCAGCCGCCATCCTCAAAGATCTGAATGACTTAGTATCATCAGCAAGCTCTGTCGCCTCCTCACCACCGTTTCCAGGTTATTTCTGAACATGTTGACAAGCACAGACCCCAACACCAGCTCCTGAAACACTTCACTGGTTGCCTCCCTACATGGTAAGAACTGGCTGTTCCTTCCTAACCTCCGCTTCCTATTTTTTAACGGAATATTTTTCTTTCTGACATGATCTTGCCTCATACAGCATGCCTCTTCAAAGCCTTCTGCAAAGAGTTCTTGAAAGGAATAGACATAAAAGGAGAAAGGATGCTAGTGGAAGTTTGTATATTTTTGTAAAAGGTGTACTCAGTCCAATAATAGCATTCCATTTATAATCACTCCTGAGCACACACAGTTTGACCCTGGGCCTTCCCGGCCAAGAGCCCCCGCTAGGACAGAAGAAGGTTTCTGGCTGTAGGGTGGGACATACACCTCCCTGCCCTGCCCCAAGGAGAGTTGAATACCGAGCAATAAGCAACCACCTGCATGACCCCACACCTTCCTTTAGGATGGGTGTCAGACCATCCCCAGCAAAACCAAGAGGTCATGCTGTAAAGGAAACCATGGGAAAAGATACTGGGGAAAAATAAATTACTGACAAAATGGTAGGAGACCCACGGTTTAAAATGCAACACGAAGCAGAGCATCTGGAAATTACTGTAGTTCTCATATATTAGGTTTGATCCGTTACCAGTTTAAAAAAAAATTATTTGAGCAAGATAATGCTAAAATACTTTCTATTAGACATCGGACATTTTAATTTAAAGTGATCTGAAAATTAGCAATACCAAAACTGGAGAGCTTCATCATCTGGTTCAACTACAATCTGTGATAAAGCCTTTGAGAGCATTTACAGCTTGCAAAGTAAATTCATCCGTGCATCTACTACAGCACCCTTGGGACAGACTGTGCCAAACTGTACTGCGTGAGCTGTGTGTATTTATCAGGTTTATTTATCCATATGTGTATGCCTGGGCTGATTCATATGGCATTCCGTAAGTAAAATATTTTAAAAGATCTTTTCCAAAATATTGACTGAGGACACGGAAGCTGCCCTACCAGCTGCTTGCAAACACAAACAAGAACTGGCTTTTGGCTCATAGAGGAAGTGGAGAATGTGATGCTTCAGTGAACTACGCAGTTGGTCTGAGACAGATCAGACACTATTCCACTCCTTTCAACTTCAAGCTCTCTGCAAGTCTATGGTGCTGCAGTGTACTCTCCTTTTCATCTCTCTGCATTTTTTCAGGAAGAAATGTGAAAATGGCACAGCTTGATTTTTATTTACACACATCCATTTCCACAGTCACAGACAAACAAGGGGACAGTAGGCATACCTCTTGATGTACCTATTGTAAGTACCCTTACACTACCAGATCACTGCAAGAGGATTTTCTTGCAGTAGGGAATGGAAGGCACAAAGGTCTCAGCCAGCATGAATTTGGAGCTGAGGATCTGGCCACATGTCAAATTAAACAAAGGCATTTCTGCACTACCTGTTTATTAATGGCATCTGACCTACTTTCACCAGCACTAAGGACTCAGACTTCCCCTTCCCCGAAAATAGAAGGTGGCATGGCGAACAAAAACATTTGCTGTGGACAAACTAATGGGCATCAATGTTTGCAGACATCCACAATTAAATTTGGGTGGTTCAGTACATTTCTAATTAAGTACAATTAACATTTGTGCATTTTACATACCTCGCTGATGTTCCAAACCTAGTTTCCCCTGATAATCTATCCAAGCACGTCCTAATCGTTCTGTCTTTCAGTCCTTTATTAATGCCCCGACATAAACAATGCAGAAATGCAATTAGACTGCTATGCACACATGTCCCACTTCCTCTTTCACTGAAGCTGGTGGGAGTCAGGCCACGCACTTTCATGGTGGCAGTTCCAAGCTCTCTATCTCCATGCAGGTACCAGTTTTTCTGATTACTTTCTTTTTGTAGATATCTCCACAATGTCATTATGCTTTTCCTTATGCACACACACACACAAATAATAATTTTAAAAGCCCAGATAGAAGCAGTGGCAGGGTCATAAATTAATAATCTGACATTCAGTTTGAGACTAACTGTAACTGATAGCACGAGGAGAGAGGAAGGCAGCAAGGTGATGGAAGGGCTGGAACACCCAAGATAAAATTTCATTGCTGCATCTGTCTGCACATTCTGGAGGGCTGATGGGTCAAGTCTTGGGCAGAGCACGGTGAAGGTCTCTCTGAAACTGCCCTGAGATGATACTGCACGAGAGCTGAGGAAGCCAGTGCTTACACTGAGCAATATCAATATCCCACATGCCTTTCTTGGCAACCTCTGCCAAACTCTAAGATAAACACAAATCTGCTGATGAGATTCAGGTCAAGACCCATTCACATCAAGCATGTCTCCAGCATGGAGACGCTCATTCCGCAGCCTCAGAGTAGATGGGTTGTAGGCGAAGATCAGCCTTGGTGGCTCCTGAGAACCTCTGTGTGCCCTGCCCTGACTGCTCCTCCACAGAACCCTGCCAGTATCCCAATCTCAGCAAAAACAAGGCCAGAAATACAACAGCAGACTGGCGGGGAAAAGGACAAGGAGGCTGCTTAGACAACAAATTAAGGATGGAGGTCATCAGAGTGTCTCCTGCTATATCCACTGAGCAGTGGATGGATGTAACTGCTTTATCTGCCGACATTCTGGAGTAAGCTGACACTGAATAAGATGTTTCATGGGAAAACGGCACTCATTTAAGAATGTCTGTTCTTTTATTTTTTAATTGTGTTTTATTTTAACTCGTTCCATCATCCACTGACTTTTGCCTGCTGTATCTGAATTTGTTACATCTGAATAACCTTTTAAAAAACCCACAGAACTTTCTTTTTTGCCCCAGAGAGTTTTTCTTCACTCTTCTGTGCTTCCACACGGGGATGAAAATTAGACGTTAATCTTTCCACCATCTAGTTAGCTGTCTTCTAGTTAACAAAAAGGTTATTTAATGGTAATAGAGTTGGTTAAGCAAAGCTATTTTGAAAGAAAATAAAGAAGATGGAATTTTAATGATGTTCTTGGTTTTTCTGCATTCCAAGAAGTTAGATTTGTTGAGCGATTTTACAGTATTTTTTTAGATTTGCTACCAGGAAACTACGGAAAATGTTACATTCGGCTTGTTAGCTGTTGCTGGCCTGAAAAAAGTGTTCAGCAGAGAGTTATGGGAATTGATTGTATTAATTACAGAGCATTGAAATATACTTGCACTTTATTTTAATCAATGGAATCCACTGAGTTATTTTTGTATTTTTGAAACAGAGAAGCTGTCTGGAATAGCAACTGAAAGAAACAGCCAGAGTACCCAAGGGTTTCTATTAAGAAGACCATAGGCAACATCCATTCACAAATACAAATGTCTCATTTACACACTGTAAATCATTCCCTAGCTTTCAGTGACAGTACTGCAGTGATGTAAATTTAAGCATACGTGTTACACTTGAAGCCAAAAGACTCGTGCCCTGCAAGGTCTTTCAGCAACCAAATCTTTATTCTCAGAGAATGAGCTGTGTCTTCTGACATGGAACCCAGAAACTCATGACAATCCATACTGTAACATGGTGACTAATGGTAACCTGCATAGGTTTATCAACTTAAGGTGCCATATTTTCACCTGTGCACAGAAACAGGCACTACCCATGAGCACAAACAGAGCAACATTTCATCCTTGGAAACCTAATTTTGGGCAGATAAATCCAAAGAAGAGATGGGAGAACAAGACATATTTCCGATCTGCTGCACAAGGTACTTCCATAATTAATCTGTTGCTTAAGCAAGCATTGCCTCACACAAGGAGAGAAAAATGGTGAAAAAGGTGGAATTAAAGGGTTTTCCCATTCTTTAGGGAGAAGACTTGCACTGGCCATGCCAGCTGTGAGGCTTTCCGTGCCCCTCCTGGAGGAGGAGACAAAATATAATTATTCAGGTATTCCTGCCATTCAGTGACACTTAATTGTTGCCATATTTTTCACAGGGAGTCACACCAGTCATCTTAGGCAAAACATTAACAATTGTGTTCTCCAGACTTCTTCTTCAATGAGCATTTGAAGGATAAGGAAAGGGAGCGTGCAAAAAGAATTGTCATAGAACACTGACGAAGGCAATTTGGAAACAAGTCTGGAAACAACCTTGTAACAGAGTCAATAGCTGATGTTTAAATTGCTACCTTTCTCCTTTGATCACCTGTTCAAACACACTTCCAATTAGGATTTAATTGAGTCTACAGTTTAGCGTTTTATTAAACACCTGCTTGAGGATATTAATTTTTATTGCTGATGACATGATTCGTGCTGCAGAGCTTGTTAATGGAAGGAAATATTTGACAGTGGAAGAGCCTCACTTCTACTCTCAAAGAAAAGCCAACTGTTTTACCACAGTCACACTGAGATTTCAATCCAGAGTATGCATTAATGCATAAGCACTTGCAAGAAATTAAAAGATTAAAAAATTTCATATATGCCTTTCACAGGGACTATCTACTTAAAAGACATTGCAATTTCTTTTACCTTACACCTTATACCTATAAGGCAAAATAAATAATTACTTGGGATTTTTGCGACCGGTGCTTCAAAGATAGTACAAAAGAGAGAGGAAATGCTGTCCTTACCTGTCCTCGAAATGGAGAATTTCAGGTTTTACCTATTCTGGCAAAAGGAGAGATTGCTAGTGCCACCTCTTGGTGAGAGGGGCACAGAAAGACATTCATTTGCATTATTGCAAAGTGAGATATAATGGAAAATGCAGCATGTGCTTCCAAGAAGTGATGTCCAGCACTTACAGGTACTCTTAATATGAAATACAGTGATTGTCCCATTTAATTTAATGAGGTGTCTTGTGTCCTTGTAGTTAAGCACCTATGTAAACGTTTAAGCATGTATGCATATCTTTGGCTGGACTGGCACTTAAACTCAATTCTATGGAAGTGTTAAAGAAGTTAAATTCTATGTAAAGTGATCACTTTCAAATGAGACTGAGAAAATACTGGGTTCTTAGCTTTCATTAGGTTCCTAAATATCTTTCTTGTGCTATGCTCTAAATACATTGTGTGTTTCAACCCTAAAACAAGTAGCTTAATGCTACTGTTAGGGTTAATCATTGAGACTGTGCCAGATGTCAGGATTCAGGAAGAGCTTTGGATAAATGAGTCAACATGCAAACCTGTCATCATCAGAAACAAAGTTCAAAAGAAAGCTTAAATACAAAAGAGGATTAATTAACCAAGTGCCACACTAGAATCGAATAAGCCTGTATAATGCCATTTATATTTTACCCTGTCGAAATATCATCTGGAGAATGCTGGGCATCTTTGTCTTGCTGAACTGAACTTATGAGTCAGTGTATCATAAGAAAGATTTGACCTTCATAATATAAAAGGCTTTTAAGATCATTTCTGTTCAATTTCAAAAAAGAACCCCACACAGTAGAATCAGTGTGCGATGACAAAAGCATGGAGAAAAGCAAAGAAGTTTCCTCCATGAGAAAGAATGTGCACTTAGCAAGACATTGCCTGCAAGCCTTACCTCATAAAAATTAAAAAGCAATTAGCACTTCTGAACATTGCACACATGAATAGCAGTGAACTGTAAATGAGAGTAAGCAACAGCACGAAACAATGACTCTGCTCTCTATTTTCGAGTAATGATGCAGAAAAAAAACACCTGCATCGTTTCTGCATGTTTCCTTAAAAATACATTGATTAAAAATATACATCACTAACTAAGCAATGGTCACAGCAAGCTACATTCTTAAGGTAACATTTAGGTAAAAAAGGAAGGGAAGACAAACTAAATACAACCAAAGAAGCTGTCCTACCTTGTTTTAGAATGGTTTTGTCTACAGGGATACCACATCCATGTAATTTTTGGCGGAGGAATACCATACACGGTGCATGTCAGCACTTGTTTGCTGCTCAGTAAATACAGATTTGGATCAGGGAATGATGACACAGCATTTTCATATATCTGGGGTTTCACTGTAAGCAGTAAAAATTGGAAAGCGATTAAAAGCAGCTCATTTCCAATGCAGTACATGATCATGACAATACTGCATTCCTGCAGGGTGAGTAAGCAAAAAAATCCCCAGGAGAAGAAAGAAAAACAGCAGGATGAAGTTGTATCAGATGAGCGATTACTAACACATTTAAGTAATCAGGAACAAGCACATAACCGTGGAAGATAGAAGCCCTTCCGATGGAAACCAGTGTCCATTTGCCGATTTCAAGAAGGGTCCCTCGCCCCCATACCTCAGGCTTGGATTTGTGTCCATGACAATCGGTAAGAAAGTCCACAGTGACCTGGACTATGCAAGATGAACTGTTCAATGATAGCTTCATGTTTATGTTCAGGAGAAGTGCGGGAACATGCTGCGAACTCACCATTTACTTTAAGAGTGACTGTAAGATTCTTAGACAAATTCCACTGTCGTAAGCTCAATATTATAGTGTAGTTTCCAGCATCTTCCTCAGCAACATCCTTGATGATTAATGAATAGTTTTTAACCATGTACCGGGCACACTTTTCAGCAGCAGGCAACCCATCTTTTAACCTGTTCAAAAGAAGTCCAGAAATAAAATAATTGAAAAATAGAGCAGCTTTAACAGCCTATGTTTCTTCATTTCCCATTTCTTGATCTTTGGGCAAGGACTGAATGTATAAGATTCTGTATACCAGAATCTTACCAATCTAAGATTTGGTTTACCTTCCCTTACAGATTGCTGATATTTATACAGTTCTTTGAAGAATACCATTCTACATGTTAAAATTGATAAGGATCTGATAGGGCTCTATAATATTTGAGAGTTTCTGAAAATTGGAACTCTGCCTCTGAACATCCTGTCTTTCCTTGCTTGTGCTGTGTTGTCTAGAAGACAATCATTTTGGATACAAGTCAGTCAAACAAACAAAGGTTGCATCACCCAGCACCGACCATTTCTTATGACTTCAGTATACATCCCAGCACAAAGTACTACTGTAGCCTAAGCACAGCTGTGATTTTAGGAAGAGGAAAAGTAAGTAGATTAGATAAGCACTTAAGAATCAGATATCCTGCTATCAAAGTGAATGTTTTTAAAGATAACAGAAAATCAACATAGAAAAAAAGAAGTGTTTCTTCACACATGAATTCCTGAAGAAACAGACAATTTTTATTCAAAGTTTAAAATACGGCAAAAAGCACATATTTGTAAGTTGCTGAATGAAGACTTGTGTGATGTTCGTAGAAAAGTGCAACAGCTTCGCTGTGATTAGGGACTTAATTAAATTGATTCTTGTGTTCTAGTGTTTATGGAAAGCTCTTTCAGGCATTAGAGAAGCCCTAAAAAATGGGCATAAGGACCATGGATTTAGGTATTTCACTGTACACATATTTCACAGAACTACAGAATGTTTGAGGCTGAGAGAGCCTCAGGGGATTCCCTGTCCACCCTCTTGCTCAAATCAAGGTCATCAGGTTGTCCAGGACCATGTCCATTCAGACTTTAAACATCACACGAGATGGAGAATCCACAGCCTCTCTGGACAAATTGTTCTAGTGTTTTACCAACTTCACAGTAATAAATAAATTAATATTCTTATGTTTAAGTAGATTTTTTCCCCAGAAAATTTAGATGTAAATGTGCAGTCAACAAGCCCAACCATTAAAGAAACAGAAAATACCATATAAATGGCAAGTACTAGCTCCACTTTCATCCATTAATTTTTCATGCAGAGGGGATTGTAAAATAAAACAAAATGTTTGGAACAAAAATAATTTCTGGCTGTGAGTAACATGAACTCTCACTGTTCGTGTTTGTATGGTTTGTTTTCTTAATCATTCTTGTCATAGGCTCTTTGTTAACGTTCAATGAATTGAGCCTGAGCTATTGCTATTTAAAATTATTTAAACAACAAGAAAAAAAACCCCAGCACCTTGAGATCATGAGTAGATAACATTGTTATATAGAAAGGTGGTTGAATTAAGAGAAAAAAAAACTGTTTAAAAGATTTCTTAGCTCAGTATACTTGAGCCAAAGTGAAAGCTCTGGTCACTAATGTAGACCTAAAACTGGCAGATCACCACATAACGAAGCCCTCTTCCACTGCTCTGCTCATAGTCCATGGCTGTATGAATCAACTCAGTCACTTATTTTAATAAAGATTTCCTTTTCTCATTCTGTCTAAAAGACAAATTTGGGTCTGCATGATGTTGGATGCACTGATTCAGTCAAGACTAGTAGATACAGCTTCAGACTGTCCACTGATTTCAGTAGGAGACACATCTAACGTATGTGAGGATCTAAACTTTAAACTTTCCAAGCATCCTATTTAGAACTTGCAAAATGGAGATGATGTTCTTTCAAATTGTTAAAACTCAGGAAGACCCTGAAAAGCATAATAAAACTCTACAGTTATACCATCCCCATTTTGTTGTCATTTTAAGGGGTTTTATTTGAATATTTTATCAAAGAATCATTTTTCATTTAAGAAGAGATCTAGTGTGTATATATTGGAAGTAATTGTTATCCTACCATGTAACCTCTGGAGAGGGAAATGCCTTCACTTTCATTGGCAAGCGATAGGATTTTCTTCCTGCTACAGCCTCCAGCATAGTTTTTCTTCGACGTTTCAAATTAATGAACCTCTTATCTTAAAGAAACAAAAGAAAAAGAGTGCACTTATGTTAATGATTTTCACCCTGAAAAAAGAGTTGCTCTTCTAAAAAAAAGAGGAATCCAAATAAAAACAATCTTTATTAATTTTATTGTTCCCACATGGCAACAGCAAGAATAAAACCAACCCTCCTAAAGAGAAGAATGCCACAAATATAAAAGAAATGGAGATACAATTCGCAAGCCATGAATCTACATAAAGAAGATACACTCTAGTCAAATTCACATTGTGCTTCAGTCAGAAAAAGAAATAATAGAAGATATAAGAAAGAGAAGGTGGTTCATTGCATACAGGAAGATGAACTAGACGAGCAGACGATCCCTCCTCCCCTGAAGGCTGAGAATCAATGGATGTTCCAAAATGAAATATTTGGCTGAAGAGGAATTAAGTGCTCTTCAGAGAAACAGCAAAGGAAAAGACAGAAACTTTCTCTAGCATTGGTAAACAGCTGTTTCATCCAGCAAACAAATCTTTATCACTTCATTGGAACAACCTCAACCTGCTGGAATTCATTCTTTTCCAGTTGTATTGCCCTGTATTTCAAACTCTGTGATGAATTGGTGGATTTCATCAGATGTGAAAAAACATAATATTTATAGAACACATTGCAATTTTTTTTTTCCAAAATGCAATTAAACAAAATAAAATATGTAAAATGTGAAAAAATTGAGCATCTTTTGACAGTATCTACAGTGCAATATTTACTCCCATTATGTATTGGATATGGATATTGTGTATCTATTAAGTAAATGTAATATTTAGTCATATTTGCAGCATGCATTGAAAAGAATATGTTCAAGACAACTCAGTAGTTTAATCACACAAGTTACGTTATACCTAACAATACAGCTCTGATTCAGCAAACCCTTATTCACATAGGCTTTTTCCAATATGAGTATCCCATAGATGAGGCTGTTTACACGAATAAGAGTTCACAGGTTAGCTTCAAGGTGATTGAAGGAGGTGATTCCCGCCTATACTCAGCTCTTGTGAGGTCCCAGCTGGAGTACTGCGCCCAGCCCTGGGACCGCCAGCACAAGAAAGACGCAGAGCTCTTGGAACGGGTCCAGAGTAGTGCCACTAAAATGATCAGAGGGCTGGAGCATCTCTCCTATGAGGAAAGGTTGAAGGAACTGGGCTTGTTTAGCTTGGAGAAGAGAAGGCTCCAGGGAGACCTCACTGTGGCCTTCCAGTACTTGAAGGGAG
>JANHGO010002489.1:0-29848 GCA_024606505.1 Aquila spilogaster
CCGGAGGCGCGTCGGCCGCCCGTCCCCCCGGCGGCGGACACCCACCGCTCTCTGCCTCCTTCCCCGCGGGTGCGGGGCGAGCGCGGTGCGGCGGCGCGGCTCTGTCCTCGGCGTTGCGATCCCGGTCCGGCGGCCGCCCGGGGCGGCGCCTCCCCGCTCATAGGCTGCAGGTTGAGGCGGGGATGGGGGCGTCGCTCGCAGGAAGGCTGCCGGCGGCCGCTTGCGTGAGGCCGGGCGGGGCGCCGCTTCCCGCGGCCGCCCGGGGTGAGCCCAGCGGCTTCGAAAGTGGCGGTGAGAGAGTAGCGGAGTAGGAGGTGGTTTGTAAGAGTGGAGGCAGACGGCAGCAGTCCCTACGCCGCGCGCCTTCGCCACGTGCCCCTGCTGCGCCCCAGCCCCCGGGCTGCGCTGTCCCTTGGGGCGATGCCCCCTCACCTCCCTGTTGTGCTCGGGTGGCCCAGACTGAGGTTTCAAGGCCCCTCCAGGAAGGTGAGGTGGCCTCAAACGCTCACACTGTTATTTTGATGTCTGCTGCAGAACTGAAAACATACGGAGGGGTTGGCCGCATGGAGCTGCTTGGGCCTGGCTGCTGCACGGGGTGCCCCAAGAGGCAAAATGGCGGCTGCGGGGCTCCCACCTCGGTGTGAGGGCCCTGCCCCACGCCTTCATGGCGCAGCGACCACCCAACAGCAGTGTGCGGCCAGAGTCTGGGCGGGACTCAGGGCGTAGCGCCCTGCCAACTCAAGTGATGGCAAATGCTTGTGCGCGTTTCGATGCATTGGCTAAACGCAGCCCTGGGAACTAGGATTCGTGTCGCTTTTTGGCAGTATGCACGTTCGTGAACAGGTGTTTTCGAGGGTGAAGCACAGGAAGAGTGAAACTTCATCAGAAATCTCTGATGAGCTTCTTGAGAGCTCACTGAGAATTGCACCCACTGCCATCAAACCAGCCTGTGTTAGTGCCACAGAAACAAGGTAAAACATCCCACTAGTTTCATGTTTTTGTTACGCTCCTATCTGTGTTTTAATGAAAATAGTATAAACTTTTGTTTAAAAGTTGTGTTGCTTATTGCAAATTTTATGAGGGCTGCTCCAGAAGTAATGCTTCCTATTTTATTATATCAGCTCATGACATCAGGGGCAGATGTTGGTGGAATGGCAGTAGAAGTTGTACTTTCCCACCAGTGTTCCATTACATTTTGTTGCTGTGTGACAGTTGGTGGCAGAGGAGTAGTTGGACAGAATGAAATCTAACATGGAAGAGTGTTATTGAATTCCTTAATGCAGAATAAATGGTACCCACTGACGTTCATTGATGCTTGATGAACATTTATGGAGACCAAACAGTGGATGTGAGCACAGTGAGGTGATGGGTGGTAGTTTCAGCAACCATGCTGTCATAGCAGCTGTGGAACAGTGACTTACCTCTGCTGGTGCAAATTTTTATGAGCATGGCATGCAGGCTCTTGTTCATGGTTGGTGAAAATGTATAGCTAATGGTGATGATTATGTTGAAAAATAGTACTCTGTAGCTGAGAATTTTCTCTATCAAGTAGTGTTCTTATGGTTTTTTTTTGTATTGATAGTACTTTCTATGGAAATAAATAGGAGGCATTAGTTTTGGAGCATCGTACATATATACGGCCCAAGACATTTATTCTCTCAGTGCAGCCCAGGCAAGTCAAAATGTTGGGCACCCATGCTGAGTATGATTGCAGCTGAAGTACAGGGTGCTGAACGTGACTTTGAATTACACTCTTGAATTACAGCTTGGCTAGGAGGTGGCAGTTGGCTGCAGTCAGTCATGGAAGGGGCAGCGCACGGTGAAATGGAGCAGTGCTGGAGCCCTGCTGGATTTGTGGCAGTATGCTGTTGAGGTGTTTGAGGTACCCGGATTTGGTGGTTTGGCCTCCATTCCCAAACTGCACTTTGGATTCAAGATGGTTGATTGCATTTATTAGGTAATGTGCGCTCAGCACTCTGAAGACATGAAGCCTCAAGAAAGCACTGAGCTTTATTAATTTGTTTGGGTTGTTTGGTCGGGCAAAAAAGTGTGTTTTTTTTTAATTTATTTCTTCTTCCATTTCAGAAACCTTTCAGCAGGTTGCAGCTCATTAGTATTTCTTATACCATATATAAACAATTTATTCATGCTCATCATTTGAAGACTTTCCACAATTGATACCATTATTTATGATTTAAAAGTAATCCTTACTATCAAACTACCAAAGGACACTCTTTACTGTCCTTTAAAGTAATTCATTCTATCAAGACTAAACTTCTAAAGTAATGTTCACTGTGGGAAAACAGAGAAAGGAGGAATTGAAAAGCAGTACACTGCGAAGCACTGCAGTTGATAAGCACTAATTCTAAAAACCTAGGTCTCTTCTTTGTCTTGAACATTTAAGAAAGGCATGAAAACATTGTGCAAATCTTTGAAATGATGCATACATCTGTGTGGCTTTTTTTCGTTGACACTTGGCTATTTTATCAGTATTTCTTTCTCTGATTTTTTGGTTCTTTGATCTCTTCTATCTCTGAAATAGCATGTATGAAGAAGGCTCTAGGCAAATGGAAACCTGAAATTACTTATAGTTACTGTGCACTTACAATTACTTCATGTTATTGTAACATCTTGGGAGTTAAGATGTGTTTATGTTGAAGCTCATCTAGTTCCAACCCAACTGCAAGGACACCTCTCACTAGACCACGTTGCCCAAAGCCCCATCCAGCCTGTCCTTGAACACTTCCAGGAATAGGGGTATCCATGAATTCCTTGGACAACCTGTTTCAGTGTCTCACCACTCTCATAATAAAGAATTTCTTCCTAACATCTAATTTAACCCTACACTCCTTTAGTTTAAAACCATTATCCCTTGTCCTGTCACAATACTTCCAATAAAGCGTCCCAGTCCAGCTTTCTTGTAGGCCCTCTTTAGGTGCTGGCTGCAATGAAGTCTCTCCAGTGCCTTTTCTTCTCCAGGCTGAACAACCCCAGCTATCTCAGCCTGTCTCCATAGGAGATGTGCTCCAGACCTCTGATCGTTCTTGTGGGCGCCGTGTCCTTGTGCTAGGGGTTGCAGAGCTGTACACGGTACTCCAGATGGGCTCTCATGAGAATGGAGTAGAGGTCCAGCATAGTATCTCTCTTCATTGATTTCTCTATCACTTGGAGAAAAAAGTTACCATCAGCACATTCCAGGAACCTCCTGGATTGCTTATATCCTGCTGTGTTGTCCCTCCAACAGATACCTCAGTGGTTGAAGTCCTGAGGACATGAGGCTACACCTATTGTCTATAAAGGGTCTTTCTGGTTGAGGGGTCTCTGGCAAACCCACACTATAGTGTCACCTGTCCCTAACCTCCCTTAATCCTGACTCATAAAGCTTTCCTTCAGCTCCTCATCCATGCCCAGGTGGAGCTCCCAGCTGATCACTGACGTAGAGGATGACACTCCTTCCTATCCTTCCTAAAGAGCCTGTGTCCTTCCATTCCAGCACTGCAGTGGGAGCCAACCCAGAAAATCTCCATGGTGCCAGTAAGGTTGTAGATATCAGTAAGATCAGACCAGCTGTGTAGCTTTTAAGATATTGTAAGAAAATTGACTTTATTCTTAGAAGTGTTTGAAGTCTAACTAAGCACCTCCCAGATGCAACAGGGAAAACTGGGATCATAACATGTTCTGAGAGCTGACATTGAACTTGCGAAAATATTCTTTAACTACATATTTTGTGGGTGGTTTTCTTCACTGTAGTCTAAGTTCCTTCTAGACTTGTTACTCCTTATATATTTCTGTAAGGTTCTCCGCAGACCCAGAGAGGCAATTGTTCTGCAGGCTTTTAGTTTCCCTTTCTAACTTTGGAAAAGTAGAAAAAAGATATCGTGTGTACAGGGTTAAAAGATATTTTTGCTTACACTGTGGTAAATATCCAGGTAGAATCTGTGGTCTTTAATTTGGCTTAACAAGTCTGCAAATGGTTGTGCTGAGAGCTGAGACATCATAAACACCTGGGTGTAATCTCTGGGCAGGTTACTGGTGTTCAGAGCGGCTGCACGTTCTCCTTTTTCTCATTATTGATTCATTAAGGAAAGCTGTGTAAGGCAAACTTTGTATGTTACAACACATGTCTCTTATTCACCCTTATGACCTGCAACTACACCGGAAAGTCAACAGAAATAGAACGATATTACTTAATATGTGTGGAGTTATCTCATCCAGGGGCACCCAATGTATATACTCTTATGACTCCATCTTAATACATTGTGTCTACAAGGGGTTACCTTAATCAGGGAAGAGGGGTGTCTCCTAGGTGTATTTGGCAAAAACATGGCAGAATTGGAAGAGTTCATCCCTCTTCTGTATCAAACAGCAGAAATGAGATGTGAGAGTAATGGACTTGCTCAGTATTACTTACCAGGATTGAGGCAGATTTCGTCATGCTAATTGTAACAGAGTGAGGTAACAATGACTTTCCCACAAGTTCTTCCAGAGTGCGTCATCATTATTTATTAAGATGAAGGAATAGTGCAGCCTCTCAAATCCATTGGATGTCATCTCTGCAGAGCATGCTGTCTTCTGTGCTACATTCACAGATGTTGTGACTTTCAAATACAACCGTAATACTTAGTCCTTGTATCATGTTTCAAGTGACTTAGGCGTTGTAGAAACACATTGAAAATCTTGACTTATTTCTTTTACAAACACTGCGGAGGTCACCAGTCATTCTCTTCTGCGCATTCAGGAAAATTTTAAGGGGGTACCTAGTAATCAGAGGACTAATTCTGTTTAAGTAAAACTGGTTGTGAAGTCATATTATCCATAAGAAATATATGATAATAGAGTATATCTCTGGCTGCTCAGAAAGGAGGAGGTACTGGATTTAACCAGGTAACTATGGCTGAATGCCTCATCTCTAAGTGTTTGTGGGTACTTCAGAAACCTTATCGTCTTTCTACAGTTAGCAAAAATAGAAAGAACTTTCTTCCTTCTGTATGTTCTGTTGTCATTCAGTTTCTCCAAAAGCAATTGGTCAGGCAGGCATTTGTGCATTAGTCTTCTCCCTCTGCTTTCTTTGACCGCTCAGAGAACACTGGAAGATATTCATTAAAACCAGAAGGACTGGAGATGTATTTTTTTAGATTTGGCAGAGGCTGATAGCAGTTGCTCAGGAAAACATCTTACTTGCAACAGATTTTTCAAACCCTCTATATGGCTAGATAAACATCTAAGCATTTGGTGTCTTACAGATGTATTCTATAGCAAAACAAAACAAAAAGAACTTCAAATAGTTATGGCTAAGACCAATACATGAAATGTAATAGAAACAAGGAATTTTGAGAGCCTGTTTTCTGATGTCTGTCTTTTATGAGGATTCTTCTTGTCTAATAAAGAGTGAACTTATTAACTTTCCCTGATTGAAATATTAATAGGATCTCTTTTGTCTCTCCAGTTTCCAATTTAATAAAAAACTGTAAGAGTTTTAAGATTTTTTTTTTTAGATATCTCCCCCTCAGTAAAGTGTGGTTGAAACTTTCTGGTGAGTTCACTATTTGCTGTAGGGAACAGCAGACAGGTAACTGTTGTTTTTCCTGTGTTTTCTTAGGTAACTAGGCAAAGAAGTACCTAATTTTAAAAAGAGGACATTACAAATCACAAATGTAATAAATTTCAAAGCTAAAATATTTAGTTTATGCACAAAAAAATAAAAGCAAATTGAAAGAATACATTTCTGCTCCTCTTAGACTGCAACAGTAAACATTAATACAAAATCTGTGGATGAATTCATTGTTGTAGACCCTCCATGTAGTGCATGAAAATGTAACCTAATTGTAAAATCACTTCCAAGCATTTATAGTTCTTGCAAGTATTCCTTCATGAGGGAGGAAACACAACTTTCCTGAAGGTAATATTTGTAGAAACGTCTGCTTCTTAGTGACAAGTAGCATCAGCATCTACGCTGTAGATCAGTGCATTTCCTTTCTGCTTTTTTTTTTTTTTAATTATGGGAAATGTGATTAATGTCAGTATTACTGTTTTACAAATAAATTGTAAATCTAATAGTAATTCCAGAAATGTCAACTATGCAAACTTATACTGTGTCCCTCGTTCACAGAAAGTACTGTTGGCTTCTTGGCTGTCTTCATAAAATAATCTCTTAACTATTCTTAACTTTTTCTTTGAAAGTTGAGGAACTTAGCCTATTCAGTCAATACCTGTGCCATTGACTGTTGGAGCTAGAGAAAAACTCTTCAGAAACTGAATTTAGGCAAGCTGGGGATAGTTGTGCCTTTGGTTTGCAGTTTGTAAGCAAGGAGAGGAGGAGACTGCTCAGTGGCTTGTTGCTTCTCTTAGCCTGTTGCAGGTCATAGGCAGGTGGGAAGAGGGCTGGTGGTTTTTCACAGCTTAGTGAAGCAAGTTTTTCTCCCTGCAGTAGACCATTGCAATGCCATAATGCCAGTTTATCAGGAAATCTTGTTTATCTTGGTTTGTTTAATTCTCTGAAGAGCTTAGTTTATTTAAAGTTTTGTTAATGCCATGGTAAAAAGGAGCAGAGAGTGAATACTGGAAAACTTGTGGCAGTAGTTCACACCTTGTGTAAATGTGCTGCTTTTATGGTTTGTCCCTGAATCTTACCCAGTTCCCCTTTTACCTGCTCCTCTTTGCATTGTCGTTGTATTTTCAGTCATTTAGTTGTTTGAAGCATTTAAACAGTTTACATTTGTATGTACTTAAGTGCTCTAACTTCTTTTTTGAGGAATTGGCAATTTGTACATTATGCAAGCTCATATTACTGACTATTTTTGAAACTTTAGCTCAAAATATTTCACTAATCACAAACCCTTTGAAATAATTCATTATTACAAAATATTTTACCAGATAATTCACTGAGACAACTATGAAATGTGCAGTTGGGAATGCAAAATTCTAACCAGTCACATTAACCTGTCTTCATTACCTCTTTTTCAAACATCTCCGAATTTTACCCATAGAGAAAGACATCCTCAGATAGTGTTTTGAAGCGTGTATTCTTCAGTTTTCAGTTGGAATCTGATTTATGGTTAGGAGGAAGGCTTTTATTTCCTGCATCTGAGATTCATTTTTAAATGCAAACTAACAGGAAGATTAGTTCTTAGAGAAGAGCTGTTAGTGACTGGCCACAATGGTGTTGGAGACTAGAACATAAAAGAAAAAAAAGAGGAGGAGAAAAAGAAAATACAGACTTAAATGAGTGAATAAGGGGATGCATCAAACTACATTCTCAGCTGGTGTCAATTGATATGGCTTCCTTCCATTGGAACTATGCCAGATTATATCAGCAAAAGATCTGTCCTGTCATGATTCCAGTTTTAGTCTTGGGCCACAACTTGAAAGTAGTTTTCTGCATTGTTTAGTTTGTTCTTATTTTATATGCAACAGATAGAGCTGTTGCTGATAACCTGTGGGGCATTCTTCAAAGCTTTGCCATAAAATCTGTTAACAGCAAAGGAAACGCTTAATGCTTATTGCAGTAATGAAAATATCTTCAGACACATTGAAGTCCTTTATGGAGTATTGATGGTTTTATTATTATTGCTATTCCCACTTTAGTAAATCAGTATGTCAAAGTTTTGTTTATTTACATGTCACAGAAGTTGGCAAATTTCTGGCTGTAAGAAGAAATGCATGAAGAGTGATGTCATGGTCTTCAGATGTTTTACCATTCCCTCATCCTTCTGCACATGTTTATGATCTCTCCAAGAGAGACATGGGCATATCCTTAATGTCACTGGGGCTAATTCTCATTGATTGCTTTGAAACTTTCAGCCCCCTTGCCAAATTGTGGACACAGGAGTTTTGAAAAAGGTGTTTACCACCTGCTTAAACAAATAAGTAATTGCTAGAGGTGGGCAACTAGACTCAAAAGTCACAAGTTTGAATCTGTTTCAGCAACTCCTATAATCTATCCACATTTTTAACATATTCATAAGTTCTTCCGGCTAAATGCAAGAGGGTTTTGTGTGAATCACAGTTACTCTGTCATTGCTTTGAAGTGAGCCACGATCAATTGGAGGCCGAAAGAGGCTTTGCAAAATGTTGTCCATTGTACATAATTATTGTAAAATAGTTTGACAGATTGCAAACTTTCAGAAGTAGAGAATTTTGGAAGCAAGAAGCATAACAAATGTGGTTTGATTTTTTTCTTCAGTGAATAGTAAACTGTTTATTGTACTGATCATAATTGACATTGGATTTCTGCTGCTTGGGAAGTTCCATTTTGAATGTTTTAGAGCTCATCAACATTTTAACTTTGGCCTCAGTTGTCCATTTGTCTGAAGATGTTGTCACATTTCATTGACGTACCTGAACATATACTAGAAATTTTAGACCTGTCAGCTTCCTTCTATACCTGTCTCTCATGAATTATAAAAGCAGTTTGGCTGCCTAAATCTTCAGTACCTAAAGTGACAGGGAAAAAGGAGAGAAAACCTGAACAGTATGTGGGAAGCCAAGGTCAGAAAAGGGAGAATGTAAGACAGGAGACAGGACTGCATTTTAGTCTTGCAGCCACCCAGAAGAAGGTATTAATGAGAGAAGAAGAAGATGCATGTAGTTTTGGCTGAATTCTATTATAAAGCACAAAAAACAAATCCATTTTCCCTTAAATCTGCTCACTCATTTTGTTTTTATTTTATCAGAATTAATTATTTTATTTGGGTAATTGGAATTGTCAAGTCAGAAATAAGCAATTAAAGACAGATTGTCCTTGCAACCCTCAAAAATTGAAATAGTTTGAAAATGTTGCTATTTAGTTTCAAGATGAAGAAAACGAACAAACAGAAACCATACATTTATCATTGTTTCCACTGTTAAACAAGCATATTTTTGTTTGTTATCTTTTGATTGTTGTTTAGGAGGGACTTCCTTTTTTTACTGCAAGCCAGAATATCCACAACTGCAATTCTGGTTTGGTAGTGCACAGCTATATTTATGTGATATAGATTACATGTTAAATGTTTTGTTTATCAGTTATCTAATATTTATGAACCATTACAGTACTGAGGTTTAGCTAGCTGTTTTCTGTGCTAATGATGCATGTATTTTGTTCTCTACTGGCAATTCTGTTGATAGGAATGTTTTCTGTTTAACGTGGTAGCTACTGAAATGTTCTTCATATTCACAGAGGTAATTTTGCGAAATATCCATGTTTACAATAGATGGACCATATTTGCAAAGGAATACAGAAATGTACATTGGCTCAAAGAAAGCTTACATGTATGTTAAAGGCACAAAACAATTAGACATGGAAAATATATTTTATTTTCTTCCTGATGTTACTCAAGCCTTCTTGCAACAATTTCCATTGCATCAGTCCACGAGGGCTAAATATGTGGTCTTTTGGCAAATCATTGCCTCAGACACACTGGTACTCTGCTGGCTTTCCACTCTTTTTATTTGTATTCTGGGTACAGGCACTAGATCAACGTTAATCAGTCCAAAAAAAATCGCTTTTGTGTGCCAGTGTTTCAGACTACTGGTACAGACTTGTTCTTGGCAGAATAGCACTACAGATACAGGGTTGGAAGGCATCCTCCTTACAGTACATCATGGTGCGTGAGTTTTGTTCCTATTCTGGAAAAAAAAGATTACTCAAATTATTCTTTTTGTGTAGTTAAGAACAGATTATGCTTTTGTAGTGAAATGTACTTAACACAAATAACAACAAAGTGAATATAGGTGAACATACCAAAAGAAGAAGAGTATTGTATTTATACAGGCTGCTCTAAAAGTAATAAAGCTATTTTATGGAGCAAATTCTCACCTATGAAACACTATTTTTCAATACAGTCATCAGCATTATGCCATATGCATTTTCACCAGCCATGAACAAGAGCCTGCATGCCACGCTCATAAAAATCTGCATGACTGTCTGGAACCTGGCTTGTCTTTAATATTGCTGTCACCGTTCCTGAAATGCACCACCCACTGCTTCAGCGTGCTTGCATCCACTGTCTGGTCCCAAGAAGTGTTCAGCTAGTGTTGATGAATGTCAGTGGGTGCAAAATTTTTCCACATCAAGGAATTCAGTGCCGCACCTTTGCTTCATCCACACTTCCACGTCAGATGCCATTTTATCAGACTACCCTTCTACTGCCTTTGTTGCCGTCACATGGCAACAAAATATAATGGAATAATGGTGGGAAGGTATTACCTCTACTTCCATGCCACCAATATCCACCTCTGACATTAAAGGCCAATATAATAAAATAGGACGCATTACTTTTCGAGCAGCCTTCACATGCAGAGGCATGTCTCTGTGTGTATGTTCATGTAGATTTTATGTGTTCCTGTGCATTTTTATACTCCAGCTTATCCTGTAGTAGTAAGTGGTTGAAGCATTGCTGTTGTTATTTCTGTTTAGAAATGTAAAAAAACAAACAAACAAACAAAAAAAACACCATTGAATCCTTGCCTACAGAGCTTTTCTTTTTTATATGACAATTCGCATGCCAGCTAACTGCATCTTGTTATGGTGTGCTGCATGGACATACCATTTGCTAAACAGGGGTAGTGTTTGTGTTTGGTAGTTGTTAAATATTTCATCTTGTTCATTTCCTATTTTTCTTATTGGTTTCTGTATTCACCTTTCAGACCAATGAGTTTGTCAAACAGTATGCATCAGAGCTGGAGTTCACAGTAGGTGAAGGTTATTCTAAGTTAGGATGCGATGTGGAAATGTTTTGATTCTGATTTTAGTTTAGTTTAGCTTTTGACCTGTAGAAGATCGTGAGCAAGGTCATGTTAACTTTCATGTTAACTTTCAGTTTTCCTCACTTGTAAAACAGGGATAATGATGGTTAGCACCTCTGTTAACTGTTTTGAGAATTTCTCGTAGACTAGATGTTGCTAACTAAACCAGTAAATACTTACCAGGTTCTCAGTTTGTAGTGTGTTTCTACTTATGTCACAGTGGAACAATACTCAGCAGTGAAGGTAGGATTGCACAACTATGTAGAAGGTAAGGTTAAATGCTGGAATGAAATAGAGAGAGGAATTCATGTCACCTTAAGGTGTGGTGCAGACATGTACATCTATGGTAGTCATCACAGGCTACCTTTCTAGTCAATGGAGAATGCTAGCCACAATCCATTGGTCTTGCTCTAGGTGTCTGCTATAACATTACAGTAATGCCTTATGAATAATATATTTATTATATAATATAAATTTATCTCCTGCCGTAGCAGTACCCCCAACTGCTCTGTACTGGCTCCAATTGCTTTTGTTTCACTCAAGCATCACTTTCATAAAGTTCATTTTTAATACTAACTTGGACAAACAATGCAATATTTTTAGCAGTGATACTATTGTTTTCCTTTTTCTTCCTGCCCATATTTTATGTTAACCTTCAAAAATAATTATATAAATAGTAGCTGAAACCTCTTCACAAAGAATATCATTGTGTTTGAAAATATGAAGTTCTGAGTGTTGGTCAACAACTGCTGTAAAAAATGAAAGGTAAATTTGGCAGGCAGAAGTGAAATGCTGAAGTGGTGATTAGTCTTTTGACAAATAGATTAGTCTGGCTTGTCCAGCTGTTAGGATGGTTGTCTGCGTGTTTTGCAGTATTGCTCTGAATGCAGTACTTTTAGATTTGATCAGAAGTCAACGTAATTACATAGAAAGATATGTCACTGCTAAACAAGGTTTATAAAAATGTGTGCTGTTTTTATGCCTCTGTCTGAGATGCACTGGTTATTTCTGTCAGCTCTGTGAATTCTGCAGTCGTTTATGTGTTAGTGGTCATGTGAATGCAAGATTTTTCAATATATTTACAAAAATATATTTTGACCTCTTTGGAACTGGGCTATTATTATATACTGCATGTATATAACAATAGTAAGAGTAATTATGTGTTAATAGGGTTTTATTTGTATGAGGTTGTTCTCATGAAATTATCACTGAGAGAGTTCTTGCATACACAGTAATGTTGGCGTTTTTTTCTTGGAGCCGGCCTGGGAATCTGAGTTAAAAATAAGGGTGGATAATGAAATGTGATGTATGTGTGCATTCCTCGGCTCATTATGTTGATCGCTCTGTATTTAGCATTTTGGAGAAAATATGAAAAGATAACGAGTAAGCCTTTGTGCATATCCTATGGATCAGAGAAGAAAAGAAGCTCTTCCGAGAACTGCTTGTCGTTAGCAGCGAGTATTGGAAAACCCCCCTCTGCTTGTCCTGCCTTGTGAGAAGTGAGACTTGAAAGAACTTTCACTTCTTTTACTGGTTTGAAAACATATTTGACCTCTGAGAAAGGAAGCCAGAAAGAGCGTTGAATAAGTTGATTTACCATCTTTTGAAATACCTCCTTTACTGGTTCTGTGCCAGAATCTGAAGTGCTGTAGTGACAGCAGCCAAAAGGGAGAGGGAATTTGGATGGAGATAAAGGGAAAGATTAAAAAAAGAAGTCTAAACCTATATTTAATCCGATGGTCTCGTTATCTGAAGCTGGCCACTTCCAGGAGCTCTGCAAACTTCTGCTTTAGTGAATGAATTGAGCCCTGTGTTATAATGACAAATACTTCTCCTGGGAAATACTCATGTTGTGTAACATTAATGGTACAGTGGGAAAGTACAAATTGAATTAGATATAAAAGATACAGCTTTTTACATCTGTGGAGCATGTGGATCATGGAGGCAGAGATGACCCAACAAAGTCAAAGCTGTGTGTCTGAGTTGCTGAAATACAGGTTTTGGAATGATGTTCCAAGAACAGCTGCAGTCAAGTACGTAGGGCTGTGGGGGGGGTGTCGGTGTGATTATCAGTGGAAAGTTCAGTTTTTCTTCATGAAAACGTTCCTATAGTCTGAAAACAAGAGGAGTTTACTAGTGCTTCTGATGGATTAACTATAAAACACTGCTTCTTGAATAAGATTCTCAGATTTTAATTCACATCCTCGTCACCAACTTTTCGCTGGTTGATTTCAGTAAACTTCTCCTGATTTAAACCAGCTGACAGCCTTTTCCACGATCATCGTGGTATTACTCGCTTTGAAGTATGTTTCTGTACTGTAAACTTTTTGGGACAGAGTGCTCCAAAGTCCTAAGAAGAGTGATTTCAGGTCTCTTTGGAAGCAGATTAAGCCACAGATGTTCACCCCTAAGTAACAGTGTTCAGCAACATACATCCTAATTTTAGGATGAGTAGTAAGTAAACATTGTCAAACTGAATTTAGCAGGACCTAGGTCACACTTGCAATTCTGTGGCACTTTTGGAAATGCTGGCATTTTTTCATGCTTCTTATAATTCTATGTAAGTATTATATCCTCCTTTTTGCCCACTTATTCACAGAAATGTCTGCTCAGTGGTTAAAGACTTGTAAACTAAACATATAAGGCTATATTATATGTTCACTTTTCCCTTATGTTTCCTTTTTATTCTGCCATTAGAGCTACATGCTGCATATGTGGTGAGTGCATCTTTGTTCTAAATTTCCCGAAGTCCCATCACAGCTGGAAATGAAGCAGGTGAATGGAGGCAGTCAGAGAAGCCTAAGTACCAGCAGCTGTTCCGAACTGTCCAGAAGAGTGTGCTTCATTAGATTTCTTGAGATAAAGACAGCACCCATAAAGTGAGAGCAGTCTCAGCAGGAGATGTAACTGCTTTTTAGCCAGAAAGCAAAGTGTGGCAAAAGTGAAAGCTTTGGGATGATGTGAGAACTCGATGACATTTTGAGTAAGGCTGAAGGCAAAGAGGCTTGGTGTAAGAAGCATTTGAGCATCAGACTTACTGTAATTGAGAGAAACGGTGAGAATTTGAGTCCTTTTGTTGTTATTTAAATCTCCTGGTGCATAAGAATGCCATCATAGAAAAAATGTGTTGCTTCTTGTTTATTCAGGTTAGGAAAGATGTTCATTAAATATATAGTCACATAGTAATTATGTCATCAAATACTCTGCTACAAAACTCTCCTCAGTGAAGAAGAATTTCCTTTACACCTGATGATAACATTTTTCAAAATATGTCAAAGCTTAGAAGTTTATCTTGGCAGAACATCATACCGTAAAGCAAGATTGAATGTATCCTGTCCAGATCTCTTGCTTCTTGTAATGGTGCCTAAGGCTACAGTCCTCCAGATGTTGATACTACCAGCATTTACATTTCGTGTGGAAAAGCCTCTTGTTACCACAGACGCTTTACAGTAGAAATTTTACCCTTTTATCAGAACAGTTTGTCTGATGTAATGAAAAAAAAATGTTAAAAAAAAAGTAGGTGTTTTTTCCCCCTTCAGAATAATTTGCTCATAGCAATAAGTACGAGAACGGATGGGGCAGCAGATCTTTCATGTACCTTCCTTCCTGGTCCAGGATAAGACAGCATGAGTTATCCATAAATTGCTAAAAATTGCCTTAGTCACAGGAAGGAAATAGACAACTGTGCAGTAGAAATAGTACTGAAAGGGCAAGCAAAACTTACCCTTGCACAAGCACTGTCTAGACATCATCGGGCCTCAGCTACATTAAACTTACTGAGCTGTACTTAGCCTGAGCCAGCTCACACTGCTGGAGTCTTGAAGGGGCCTTAAAACAAGTGAGAATGAGAATCATTTCCTCTAAGTTTTGGTAATTAATAAAATTATTCCCGTGGGAGAATCAAGAGATGATGGTTAGACAGCTCCGTTTGCCTGGTTGTGTTGGATACCTAGGCAGCTGGTGTGGTGCTGCAGAGGTGGTGTAGCTCTGCAGGGTTTTGTGAATGAAGACAAGTGCTCAAGGGGTGGGAAAGGGATAACAGAACACTGTGAAAAGAAAAACACGTTTCTTAGTGTTCATTTTTAGGAATGCCATAAACCATCAACAAGAATAAGCAGACTTCAGTGGGAATTAGATTTAAGGAAAACACCCCAAACTATATTGCCGATATTGCTGATCAGTATTAAGACTGCTTTGTCCTGCTGTCACTTGTAGGTTTTGCTATTTTATGTGCTTATATGTTTTGCTGGATTGGTACCTGAGGCTTGAATCTGATCAAGAGATTCACAATGCAGTTTCCCAGCCTAATTTTCTACCCCATTGCTGTATTTCTGTGCAGTAGACTCTAAATCAGAGCTGATGAGTGTCAACTCGAGAAGAAAGGCATGGATGATCACCAGTGCTTTCAAGATCAAATGTTCAGCTTGGCATCCTCTGACAAACAGATGAACTGAAGCTTGGTCAGACCGTTAGTAACAGTTCCAAGGAGTCATGAAAAAACTCACCAAGCAGAATGTATATACGTTACGTTTGTCATGCATGTGTGGTTTTGTGGTAGTGAGATAGATTTGAGAAGTAACAAAGGTGAGAAGTAAAGTACTGAGTTTTCCATGAAGATAACTTAAAAAAGCGAATGATTTGTCCAGCTGCTGTTTTCCCACACACAACACCTTACATGGGATTGCCTAGCTCAGAAAGATACTGGGATTGTGTTGTGTGTAGGGCTGATTTACAGGTTATAATGACTCAAAAAGAGAGGAATCAATCTAAAAATCACTATAGTGGCCTTGTATTGTGACTGTAATACCATCAGAGTCTGTCTAGCAAATACGCACATATGCTTCATGTGTCTTATAGTCTTTGTTTTGTGCTTGCACTTCAAATAATTTCTGTTCAACCATGATATTCTGTGGCATGGATGGATGCTTGTTAGTAAAGCAAGTAACATAATTCCTGAGTTAGAAAGGTCATAGATAGTGCAGTGGGACTTGGGACCCAAAGCTGGAAAATGTATTAACATAGTTTAATCAGTCATACTAAATTCCACTGTGGCATATTTCCTCAACAAATTAGTTAAAAGGATTCTGGGTTCTGTCACAGGAAAAGAAAACACTTAATCTTTTATTCTGAAAAGACTATTTGTTCTTTAATTATTGTGCCCGAAAGTTTTGTTGGTTTTGTTTCCTTTAAAAAAAAAAAAGTGTTTATTATAGTTCATGATCTAATATTTAAAACATTATATTAAGACTTGTAGCTTCTCCTGTAAAGTTCGCCAGAGCTTTGTTTTATAGTCTTGATCAACTTGCTCACTGCTTCTGTGTCTCAGTCTTCCTGTACTCAGCTAATGGACTCACCAGTGATGTGTCTGCAAAGTGCATGGCACAGTATGATGCTGATATCAGGTGGAATTTCTAAGAACTGATGAAGTTTAAATAAGCAGTAATTATTTGGGATTTGGCTAAACTGCATTATCCAGCAACTCTTCTGGTGAAAAACCATTGCTTCAAATACTGAAAGAATGTTCACACAAACCTTTGGCAGGCCAGCGTGTTTTCTGATGGCACAGTATGTATGCGAGCCATCATAGCCAAGCAGCATGGTTCAGATTCAGGTTTTCCTAAGCAAAGGAGTGCAAATGTGGAAAATATCAGCAAGATCCATCTGAATAGCGGCTGCAGTTGTTTTGTTTCTTAGAGGACGATGCAGGATTTGTGAGTTACACAGCATTAACACCCCCTTGCATAGTTTGCAGCTAAAAGTGGAAACTGATTTAGAACTTGTTTCATGTGGCTTTTCTTATGCATCCTGTGCAACTTGCACCCTCCCTCCTTCTTAGAGAGGAGGGCTGAGAAAGGCACTTCAGGAGGGAACACAGTTCCAGTGCTATGTGGAGATGCTGTAATAATTAACAGCACTCTTGTTGAGTTGCACTCTTAGTGCATTCAAATTGAAATTCCTCTTCTCTTAGAGCAGTTGCTCTTTTTCACAAGTACCTTGTAGAGCTTTCTAGCTTATAAGCTTCATAATGATGACACCTGAGCCTGAAATACAGCTGTAGTGTGATTCACTGTGTCGAAGAAGTAATGTATGGTTACTTCTTTCTTAAGTAGATTTCACTAATGGAGTTGTAAAAAGTACAGAACTAATTCGTGAAGTTCAGTAATTAGTGATATGGTAAAAATAGGATTCCTCAGAATTGCTTTAAAAGTTGGCCTATTTCCATCTGCACCATTTAAATAGGTATTGATTTAAAGCCAACTGCTTCTTGCCTTTTGCATTTCAGTATTGCTCTGTTAGTTTTTCTTTCATCTGAGGATTAAAAGTGAGTCCAGTAGGCTTATCAGCCTTGCCTTTTGTATGTGACAATGCTCATTATGATCTCCTCACTCATCAGTTATATGGGAACCACTGTCTTCAAAAGTGAGCCTCTCTCTTTAACAGTACACAGCATTTCTACACTAAATAGGTACTAGGCCATAAAATAATGTTTATGTTCCTTTAGGCTTAGTCCTATAACATTTGTGAGTATAAGTGCTGAAGCAATTTCGAAAGAGATGTTCACTTTATATCCTACCAGAGAAGCAGTTTTATTATTGTGTATGCAAATCAACAGCAAAGCAAAGCTTTGCTTACATATTTTATTAGCTATCATTACCATGTTTCAGGGTCACTTCCTGTATCAGTACTTGTAGACGTATAGAGGTTTTTCTTTATGAGCTCACTAAAAAAGAAATCAGGAAATTAATAATGCAGCTTCCGAATCTTTAGAAGAAGCATTTGCTTTGGAAAATGATGAATTCTTTCAGTGGTGTATGTCCCAACAATGAGGATTCCAGATGCTAGATGTGGAAGAATACCATTGTGCTTTACCATTGGATTATGAAAGTAGAATGGAAATAAAAGCAATTATCTTAACTGCCATGTAGAAGAATATCACTGTTGGTAGTGCCAGACATTTAAATATGAGTCAAGTCCCAGCAAAGTCCTGAAGTATCCTAAAATATTTGGGTTTTATTTGCTCACCGATTGTACTCGTCGAGTTGCACTTTCTGAGTTTTCCATCAAGATCAAAAAACTGATGCTGAGACTTTCAAATGAAGCATGAATTTTAAGCTGATTACAAAGTATCACAAAAGTCCATAGATTTCATAATGCTGTGATAAACACTGTTCTGTGATACAATTTTTACATTCTCTAAAATGGCTTTTGACTATCTATGGAACCTGAAATTGTACACCGAGAAAATAATCCTAGCCCTAATCTCCTGTTTTGGCAAAGTTTAAATATATACATATACCTATGTTTTCATATATATTTCAGTTTGTATTTCTGCTATAGAAGACAGCTCAAAAGGTACTAAATAACGATGCTGATAGATTACTTGCCAGAGGACCATGTTCACATTCAAACCATGTTCCAGGGAAATTCTGACAGAACAGTTTCCTGTAGAAATAAGAGTTGCCCTCATTGTGAAAATTTTGACTATTTAAGACCCTGTTTGCTAACCACATTCTTAATGCAAAATATTTAATACATCTAGAAAATGTAATGCCTTGAATATAGAGTGCCTTGTTTAAAAAAAAAAAAAAAAAAGCTGTGACTTGACACTGTATTCTGTACAAAGCCGAATGGTTTTCTCTGGATTTTGTGATAGGCAGTAGAACAACTGAGATAGTTTATAAATATAAAAAAGGATTTTCCTGTCCAATCTGATATGATAGCGAACATTACTCATGCTGCACATTAAGTTGATCAGTTGGGCCTGGAGCATCTCTCCTATGAGGAAAGGCTGACTAACCTGGTTTGTTCAGCCTGGGGTAAAGAAGACTGAGGGAGGATCTGATTAGTGTTTATAAATGCTTAAAGAGAGGTGGGAGGCAAATGGATAAGGCCGGGCTCTTCTTGGTGGTGCATAGTGACAGGACAAGGAGCAATGGCCTAAAATTTGTACATAGGAAGTTCTGTACTACCATGTGGGAACACTCCTTTATGGAAGGGTGATGGAGCACTGGAACAGGTTGCCTAGAGATGTTCTGAAGTCTCCTTCTATGGAGATATTCAAGACCCATCTGGGTGCCTACCTGTGCAACCTATTGTAGGGTACTACCTGCTTTAGCAGGGGGTTGGACTTGATAATCTCTTGAGGTCTCTTCCAAGCCCTGCAATTCTGTGATTCTGGGATATTACTAATAAAAACTCTCTAATGTATCTATAAACTCTTTGAAATATTTCCTTTTGAAGTGAAATGCTGTACATCGTTATATCTCTTGTCTATCTGAGGTTCAGTTTCAGTCTACTGTTCTCTACCTTTTAACAGATTTTCCAAATACTAGGTTATTCTTAATGTTACAGAAAAGTTAGAGTTGCTTTTTATATCCTTTTTTTGTGACACTGAGTTTGTTATTTGGTGTTTCTTCTAGAAAGCTGGAACAACCACATAAAGATGTGATTCTGGAAATGAGGGATTTCCCTACTGCTGTTTTTGGGTATCCCTTTCCAGAGAAGACTAGGAGGCTCTTAGGCGTCGTGGTGATAGCACACCATTCCTTCAGAATAAGATTAATAAAGTTAAGTCAGCGAAAGATCCATGATGAAACTGAGTGTCTGTATCCTGTGTACTTGTAGTAGACCATTTCTAGCAGCAGTAAGATATTGTCAGTCCTGGGTCTCAGTATGAATCAAGCATATGCCAAATCTACTTTCTTAACTTTCTGAACATTAATGTGTTTTGGATAGTTTCTGAATGAGTTTGTTCAGAAAAGAGAAATTTTATATGCTTTTTGGTTGGCTAGAAATCATGAAGGATTGCAAAGAGTTAACCTTAGCTGACTTCCTCATTAGTCAGACTAGTCTGGGCTTGAAGGATAAAAAAGAGTTTTTTTGAAAGCCATGTTTGTTATTGCTATAGAAGAGGCCTGTTTCATGAATCAGTGAAAGCATGAATACGTGCAGAAGATGTTTTAGGCTGATGATTTCTAAGTTACTTTGTGGTAGCATTTATCTCACTGTGAAGTGTAAACTAAAAGGAGATCATATGAAATGATCTTTGGAGTCCCCCAGTTGGTTCAGAATCCATTATTCTGCTTGCATTCATGTCTTCTGTTTGTAATGACTGCAGTTCTTCCAATAAATAAACTGTGTTGATGCTGAATAATAATTGAGGGTTCAATTTCTCATTATGCCCCCAAATTCATCTTAAAGGAACACTACATTTACAAGGAAGTTTCACATTTAAAAAAAACTGTGCATCCCCAGTTCAGCTGTTTGTTTATGTTAGTCTCTTGATGACAATGCCTCCCATTTTTACTTTAGAATTCCAGGCTTACACAGTGCAAAGGATGTCCTCTAGAACCAATGTCAATGTTAAAAAGTACAAAATGTTGTGCTCAGAGTGGCTGCAGAAGTTGAATGAGGCAGAATGTTGCAGAAAGAGAAAGAAAGATCAAGTACGTAAGAAAATGTCTCGCAAAAATTATTTTTAGTCCCATCCTCCTTCCTGGAATGTTACTTTTAAGCACATCTTCAGATTTGGTGAGGAATTGCATGTTTTTATTTTCAGGGTGCTCTAACATTTTTAGGCTTAGACTTAAAGAATACGGAGCACTAAGACTTCAGCTGGGGTCTGTGGTTGTACTGTGTAAAATATTATTAAAAAGAGGCTGTATATGAAACAAAATGGACTTCCAGAATTAATAATATTTTGTCTGCTTTGGCATTCTTTCATAAAAGAGGAAATAGTAACAATTCTTATTTACAGAAGGGATCTGAAGATATATTCATTACCTTTTGTGAAGTGTTGAGGTTCTGTCATGATACTGAAAAATTTAGGAGGAGGAACTCATAATAGCTCAGTGTTTAAATTGTGCACATATTAAATATAGGCTGGAGAGAGACCAATGTGACAACTACTGAGTCACTTATGTGAACGTAATCAATGCCTTGAACTTTTCTGGTCATACCCTAAAGCATTTACAACAAGATTAAACACCAAAATGCAACCTGTATCTTTTGCTTGTACTTTACATTTACAGATGCTTGGCTCAGCACGTGTTTAAGTTCATATTTAAATACAGTATAACTTTAATACAGCACTAGTTTTACTGAAATCAGTATATGAACTGATAAAGTCACACAAAGGATTTGTAACCTTAAGTAAATAAATAATTACTGTATCGCTGGATGGGAAGTAAACCTCTGAGCTTTTTCCTATTTCTAGTCAGGTAAGACCATTTTGTAGGGCTTGTTGATCATCAGGTCGCCAGAAGATGAGCAAAAAGAAGCAACTGATTAACAGCTGGTTGCATCTGGTCACAGCCAGGAACGCACTGCAATAGAATAAACAGTTCAGTTTTCAACAGCTGCATTTGCACTTACAGTCTACTGAATCAAGTAAGTGCAGCTTGCCAAGCATAATTTGTGAGCTAGAAACATAAATTATCTTTAGAAACATTTAGAAGTAAAGAGAATGCTCTTTATCCTACCATCTTTTCCCTCTCTTACTAAGATATAGTTATTTTTAATTCCCTTCTTTGTTTTAAACATAGACAACATACTTAAGCATTTTAATTCTTCACTGTGTTTTGTACCTGGATGTACATGTTTCTGTTTCAGTACCTAAAGATTCTGTGCTCTTCTGTTTCATTTCTGGCAATGCTTGTGAGCTGTTAGATATTTCTGGTGTCTTTCTGTAAAAGTCACCAGGTACAGTATGGATGGATAGCAGTAGAACACTTCATTAAAGAACAAATGAGATTTAGAATGTAGTTACCTAATGAATTGCTTGAATGTTCTACTGAAAGCCAGCCAGAGACCTGGAGATGGTCATACAGATGTCCTGCCAATTGAAGACACTGTGTCTGTGTCCAAAAGTGGTTATATCATTTCTTCATCAAGATTTCAGAAATCTCAGACACTGAAATTAAAGGAAACTAAGTATTAAGTATGCACAGGGTATAATACTGTCTGACAGTTCAGAATCTCAGGGAAGTTAACCTACAGAGAATGGTAAATCTCAGGCTGCAAGTTCATAGAGAAGAAAGAAAGGGACTGATTTACGTTTTCACTTGTGGTAAACAGTGGTAGAGAAGGTACTCATTGCAGTTTGGCATCTGAATGCACTGTTTTACTCTGAACTGATTTGAAAGTGCCGTATATCAGAGGAAGCGCTGAACAAGGTACAACACATCTAAAGAAAGGAGTAGTCATATTGTTTGGTCATTCAAAGGACTGAGTAATTCAAGAGATGGAACACCTCCCCTATGAGGACAGGCTCAGAGAGCTGGGGCTATTCAGCCTGAAGAATAGAAGGCTCCAGGGAGACATGAGAGTGGCCTTTCAATATAGAACCATAGAATGGCTTGGGTTGGAAGGGACCTCAAGGATCCAGTTCCAGCCCCCTGCCACAGGCAGGGTTGACAACCGCTAGGTCAAGTATTAGATCAGATTGGCCCAGGGCCCTATCTAAAGGGAGGCTGTAAGAAGGAAGGGGACAGTCTCTAGCAGACAAGAAGGAATGGTCTCAAACTAAAAGAAGGGAGATTTAGGTTGGATATAGGGAAAGGCTTTGTTACAAGGGTGGCACTGGAAAAGGTTGCTCAGAGAAGTGATTGGATGTCCTGTCCTTGAAATGTTCAAGGTCAGGCTGAGACAGGGCTCTGAGCAGCCTGATCTGGCTGTAGGTGTCCCTGTTCATTGCAGGGGAGTTGGACTAGATGACCTTCTAAGGATCCCTTCCAACTCGAACGATTCTATGATTCTAATAGTCTATATGAATAGGTGTGCATATGTATGGCTGTGCCCTAAGGCCAGTTAATGAGCGGCAAGACATCAGCTGGGGTGCAAAATCAGCCCACAGGAGGAGAAATGGCCAGTTTTTCTTAGGAGTTGTGAATATTCAGAACAATCTATGCCCAGCCTTGTCTCCTGGTGTCCTGACTTCTGGCTGCACTTACTGACTGGGTACTGGATCTCTGCTGTGGTTTGCTCTGCCTGCTGTCCTGTCTCTGGTCCTATCTCCTGCTGTTCCTTCCTGAACAGACCCCAGACATGACTTCACCTTGTATGGGACTGCTGATGGATCCTGTCACTGTCACCAGTCTGGTCCTGCTCCAATACTGCAGGACTGCGTCCTAGTTAGGGAGGTTACTGCCCTGTTGTGGCACCCTCAGCTCCTGGGTCACCTCCCTCTTGTACCAGTTCTACTCTTGCTGTTGAAAGGATATGTCCTGTAGAATCAGTCATCTGGATTAATAGTATTTCTCTTGTATTTCAAAATAACTAGCAGGTAGATACATTACAGGCACTAAAGGCTGAGTTAATTTATGCTAATTTTCATTATTTCTGTTGTCAATGATTCTGGGAGCCCTAGACATAGCCCACAGCCTGACCAAGGCAGATTCCATACAACAGAATGAAAAGAGAAACTCTATTCTAGCCAACTTGAAATATAAACAAAAGATAGGAGAGCCCAAATGGCAAGTGATCAACAGACTTAAGGCTCATAGAGTAAGTTAATTCCAAGGTGACATCTGAGATGATCTGTACATCCTGGGAAAGCATGAATTTGTTAGGGGTGTAATGTCCCAGAATATGACTCTGCTTAGTTTAGTGCTCCTGTAAGACAGTGCAACCCAAACTGCATTTGCAGAATTCATTACAAAAACAGGCCAGAGTTACTGAATAATTGTCTCAGTGCTTATAGATAAATCAGCCTGCCCGTATTACCTACCTGTTGTGGAAAACAGGTAGAAAACCTTGGAGAACCTTAAGACCACATGTATAACAGATTTCTAAATTAGGACATATTAAATTTAGGTGAGATTTTAGAAGATAAAAAAGCCTTTCAAGTTATCTTTTGATCCACATACCACTGTGGTTGCAGTTGCCCTTATGTAGTACTTTTACCAACACTACACAGAGAGTTATTTCCAAAGCAGACAGACAGCAGACAGAAGGGTTTGTCTAAGTTATCAAAGAGCCTTAAAAATACCTTCAACCTGTTCTTATCTCTTGGGTAAACTGTCTAATTATACATTTACTTGGGAGACTGAAAGACTTTCTTCAAAATTATTTCTACTATTTGCATAACAAATCCATTTTTTATGGATTCTTGTTCAGTGTTCCAGGACATTTTATTCACTTTTTTTTTTTTTCTCATTGAATGAACAAACATTTGGGATCTGATTTCATCATTGTTTACTTCACCTATTTTTATTATTGTTGCCATTTTGTCTTTATAAGGACAAGAGGAGTGAGCCTGTAAATCTACAGTAAAATCTCACATGATGCTTAAATGATATGGGCCTTGTAATAATCTTTTCTACTTCAAATTCATGTGGAGCAATACAACTTTAAAAAAATATTTCAGTAGCAAACAGGAAACCTACTGGTACAGGTTTTAGGTCCTCAAGCAGTGACACATTAATGTATGCCCTCCAATAGAGCACACAGAGCTTTATGACATTTTGTTTATTTATTCATGTCAACTTTCATATGTAAAGAGTGTCATGAGACAGCCAGATGAGCCACTGATTTCCTTACGAAGACTGTCGGATGGACAGTTAGATATATTTTATAAATGAACAATATTAAAATCAATAACTGAGAATAATCTGTTTAACTTTAAACTCATCATGTGGCTTTGGTTCCTGAAGATGCCTGAAAAGTGAATCCAGCTACGGAAATAGTATGTTCTTCACCATTCCGTCTTCAGTGTTAACCTGAAGCTAATATTGAGATGGTATAATTGGCATTATAAGCAGAAATCTGTCACAAATGGTTTTTGGCTTTACACAGTTACAGGACCAGCAAATGTAACATTGGACACAGAAGTTCCCTTGTACTGGTGGGATGAATGGCTTCTACTAGAACCAATGCTGTAGCTAGGCTGTAGTGGTCAATGTTTATGGGAATTCTGTGTTGAAATGTGATACAGCCTTAGAATATAGATTTAGATTAATGTCTGAAGAAGCCTGAAATCTCAACACAGTCCATGTAGAGCGCCATTTAGCCCAAAAACAAAGAATCGAGGCTGACTTGAGACACAGGGAACATAAACAGGAGGGAAAAAAAAGGTGGGAAGGAGCAAAAGAAAATATGGTTTAACCTTCAGTACCCTCAATAAATAGTGTAAAGAATCCAAAATGCATTAGGGGTTCAGTCTAGTACCCCTGCAGAGCGAATGAGGCCAAGTATCTGCTCTGATCTGCATGACTGCTCCTTATGGCTGACAACATTGGACCCAAGGTCTTTGATATCAGCCCATGATTACTATCAAAATAGATCACAGAACTAGTTGCTTACATTAAAACAAATGTATTAATTTTTTCGCATTCTCAAAAGGAAAGAGTGAGGAGTGAATGGACCATTTTATTCCAGGAGATCTACATAACAGTAGTGCCCTGTGAGCATGGTCAGCTAAAGCAGAAAAGGGAAGTGGGGATAGTGTTCATGTCTTGAAACAATATTTAAGTTCAGTTTTAGCCATAAATTATCAGAGATTAAACTTACACATTTTTACTATGTGTTACTGCTATTTTTCAGTGTCAGTAACTCATCTGCACATGTACAATAAATAAATGGTTGTATTTTACCCTGTGAGTAAATACACTGATTGGATTATTCACAAGGTACAGTCTTACTATTTGTGAGAGGCATGGCACAGTCATAAATATTTAAATACACAATTGCTTGGTCTTCCAAGAAAGCAAAGCAACACGGGGGACATTTCCAGAGCCATAGCACTTTAATGATAATGAAATGTAATCTCATTAACGTCGTATCACAACTTTGGATGTCAAACACTGTGGCTTTTAAAGAGGCACAGCTTTCCAGAGAAAAAATAGTATTATTAGAAAATGTTTTTCCTGTTTCCATTATCCTGTTGACCATTGTAATCACTGTCTCAGCACTGAATCTGATCCTGATCTAAACACAGAAGGGTCGAGATTTTTACATGCCAACCATCTGTTTGCTCTTTAAAGGAATGCTGATCAGCCTCCTAATGTCACTGCCGGTGACAGGTAGAGGAATGTGAAGAATGCTTAGAAAAAATCCATAAAATGTAACTCTTGTTTTCTTATCTCTTCTGTCACAACAAGAAGAGGACACCTCACATCACCCTGGTAATTGTCTTTCTGGCAAATCGTTTCTTGAGCATTTCCTGCTGTGGATAGGACAAGTAGCCATTATTCCTTTAACCTTTGTTTCTCCTTATCTCATTGAATAAATGTAGTATGGCCGCAAGCACCTTTTAAACATATGAAGTAAAATCTGCCACGCAGTGTCTTAGTTGCTCATAATTTTATTTTATTTTTTTAGCCAGCACTGTCGGTTTCTTTCTTTTTTTTTTTTTTTTTTTGAGAGCGTAATAGGACAAAACAGCAGACACATGAAGGTATGAGATGGCTCTGAGTAGCATGTTGGTAGCATTCTGGAAGAACAGAAAACAATTTTAGTTCTTTTTTTTTTTTTTTTTCTTAGTCCAAGAAAAAGCCCAAATCACAGCTTTGCATGTGATCTTGTGTTATTTGCGCCGTATTCTGTGATTTATTTAGTCTGTGATGACCTTGAACCGTAATATCATCTTTCAGTTCCAATGCAGCACTTCACCTTGTTTTAAACAGAAAATTATAAGAAGTCTGAAGCCAGTCTGTAAAAAAAGGCTCAGTTTCCTAATCTGTGAGTTTGGGATTAGAACTCTTACCTCCTAAGTGGGTACTCCTTCAAATAGCCACCAAGCATTGCAGTAAGCGCTGTGAAAGCTGTCATTACAGCACAGAGAAGCCAGGTGATCCCATTATGAGCGCTACGCAGTGTTGTACAATGAGCACTGCAGCATTCCTGGCTGCTCATGGGAAAGGTGTACATGTATCAAGCTGGTGGACACCTCATATGCTCTCTGGAAACCAGCAGACCTGAACAAGAGAGTTAACACTGAAAAAAAATGGATGTGTGGGCTTTCAGCTAATGTATGTTGGCACAGTGCCATGAAACTATGCTGGTTTATTAAATGTAAGAGCTGCTGCTTATGTGTAAATTAGGACTGCCACCTGGCTGGTTTCCAGCTGTCTTGCCTGGTTTTATTCCGAACTTGCTGGCTGCTGTTGGAGCTACTGTACAGATTGGTCTGGACATTCTCAGCAGAGATTTTTTGGAAGGTGGCCTTTTCTGTTTCAAAGATGACTGCCTTTTACCTGTGTTTTAACAACAGTGTGCCACTGAAGTTGCAGAGGTGAAACTTAAATGATAGCGATCACCCTGACAAAAGGAAATAGGTCATTTAAAACAAAATGTAGCAAAACCAGGTTAGCTTCATCTAAATGAAATAATGATGAAAAGGCATGCATTATTTGTTTCCTTTTATGGCCTTACTAAGCTATAAAAGTTTTGTAGATAGAAAGTTATAATAGAAACATATTTTGACACTGCATTGTAGATGCTGGTAGATAAGAGTTTCCTTTTCTAAGAACTTTATATTTCCTCAATTTCTTTGTTGTTTTCGATTTTCTTTGAGGCTCTAGATATGTTAATTGACAAACCTGTGCTGAATTCAGTTACTAATAAGGAATGTTTTCTGTGTAATTCCAGGCCAGTCAGCATTCTTTCTGCAGTGGCTAGTATGAACTCAGACAGACAAGACTGAAAGTACAAGCACTGGATGTTTAAGTTAATGTCACATCCAGTGTGTCTGAAGAATTATTATATGATCACACTGAATTGCCATTTTTAAACCAGGGGTGATGCTTCTAAAATTCAGATGGGTACACAAATTTCTATTCATAATTAAAAGGTAGTGTTAGTATGGTGACAGTATATACTCATGATGTACGACTGCACTATACAATGTCATAGAGTCATAGAATATGATCCCAAGTTGGAGGGAACCAATAAGGATCATCAAGTTCAACACCTGGAATATGTAGCTGAATGGAGGTTTGTTTGGTCAGTGGACCCCCTTGGCTTTATGTTCTTGTGTTTGTGAAGTTGTATGATCTTTCTTCTGGCTTTGAAATAGACTTAAGAACCTCAAAACTACCAAAGCCACAAAATATTTGCATCCTCCTGCATAGATGAGAAAAAAGGGTGACCATTAATTTCAAGTAAACCATCAACCCGTTTTTTTTCCCACATATAATAGTATCCGGATGTTCTGCGTCCGCTAGAAACAGCTCACTAGCACCTAATACTTACAATATGTGTATAAACAGAGAAGTCTTGTTTACATGCCAAATGCTTGCACTCACCCTGCTGTCCGGTGTTGGAAATAGAGTTGTGTGGCTGTGAGTGATTCCGATCCTTTGCAGACATTTTTGTTCTGCAAATTGACTAATCAGATCACCATAGGTATTTATTTGTAACACGGGGAAAAAAATGGAGATGGGTGGCACAGGCATAATTAAAGGAAAATATGAGTGCTCTTTTCCAGATCTGATTAGTTCTTGGACCTAAGCACCATACCATCATCAAAAAAGCCTCCCAAGCAGAAAAATGCTGTTTTGTGCTTCTCATAACATGAAATAATCTGCTGTGATCAGATGTTCAAAACATCACAATATATTGTTCTCTATTCAGTAATCTTGGAACAAAAAGCAGAGGAAATATGATGAGACATACAGCAAGCTTTTAGGATCAAGACTGTGTGTTCAGATAGACTTTTAAATTAGCAAGTGCTTATTATCACCTTATATCCCAACAATTCATGTAACAAGTATAGAGATGTAGAACTGAAACAGATACACCTTGTGAAGATTAGTGCATTCTGAACGCAGTTTTCTAGCAATTCAGATAACAGGAAATCTGTCACCATTACGATATCTCACACTGATGCCTCTGGCATTTTTGTTTGTGGGAAAAATGTCTTAAAGATGCTGAAGTCTATAAAACAACTTTGCCTTCAGGGGCACCAGCAGTTCACGATCTGGAATGTATCAGCACCCCCTCCCAACAATTGGAGATTTAAAATTTTGCAATATGAAGATCGTCAGAAAGCACAAGTTCCCTTGCAACTACAATCTACTTTGTGTTGATGCATGTTAAAATTATCTAGTGACATAATTGCAGATAATGGATTTTAAATGTTCTGTAACTTCATCACTCATATACGTGAAGTTTTATTTTTCCATTTCTGAAACTCATGCAATCTAGTTGACTTTTTTGATTATAAACACTTAACTGCCAGCAGAGCCAGTTTTGCTGGCACCTCATGTCAGATTCCTGGAAACATTTTCAGCACTATTTCAGATACCAGGGAATTCTCAACATTAGCACAGCATGGAGATCTATCTCCTCTTTTGTTACTCAGAAAAGATCTAGGGTTTGTTTTCTTTTGTTTTCCTGTAACCAAAACGCTTTTTTACAACTTTCTCACAGCTGCAAGAAGCTGAATGAGCTTGGTCACAGCACCAGCGCTCACAAACCTGGATGGGAACCACATACTAAACTATAACCCTGGTCTATTTCCCATTTAGGAAAAGGTCAAAGTACATGGTAATCAAAACAAAGGCAAGAAGAGCCACTGTTTTCTGATTACCTGGCATATTTCTTAAGCATGAAAGAGCAGTGTAATTTCTGTCTATTCCCATTAGATTGCACATATTGCTATTCAGATACCATGCATGCAATCTCATTGTAATGAACATGTCTTAGGGCCCCTGTTTACGTAGGTAATATTTACATTTGAAGGACTTTACCTCTATAGATCAGCCAGTTCTTGTTTTTCGCTTCAAACTATCACTTAATCACCTCACACTTTTGATCTTTTCATGTCTTTTTGACAGTAGATTATCTCAAGATTTTTAATGTTTAGCAAATATAGTGAAAGGCTGCTATGGTTTTGGAAAGTGAGTGCATACATGGAGGGGGCAGAAAACTGCTTGTGCGATAGAAGTTTTTCGTTTAGCACTGGATGATCTTTCAGTGGCAGTGAGCTGTAAAAACAACCAGGGGGTTACATCTCATGAGAATACAAATACAGTATAGAGTCAAACTGAAGGAGATACAACCAAAATAAAATGATGTAATAAGGAAAATGAGTCAAACTGTTGTGTATTAATGCTAGCTGAATAAAAAACACTAAGAATTGGAAACAGAAATGGCAAAGCACTTGAATATCACCAAAGTATTA
>JANHGO010002490.1:0-12233 GCA_024606505.1 Aquila spilogaster
TGTCTCAGCTATTTGTTTCTAATAGGCAAAGCTGCTCTTGAGGCATTAGTTGGTGAGTTCAGGGGCTGCATTTGCTTCTTGATCTGTGACACATTTCCAAGAATTACATGCATTTTATGGGGCTTAAAACATTTGTTAATGAAAGGGAGAGAGAGAGAGAAAGCTGTGAGATACAATTCAGCAAGACAAGATTATGCTTTTAGTGGAGCCATTTGTAATTTCAGAGTCTGGAAGGAAGAAAAAAATGTGGTGTTCCTGACTGGTGAGAGCCTAAGTGGAGCTGGGATTAGTTGCTCAAAACTAGCGGGGGCTGTTACCAGAATGGGTTTGATGGAGCTTACTGCAAGGCTGGGATGATCTCAGTGCAGTTCAAGTGGTTGGGAGCAGAAGGCAAGTCTGGGGTGTAGGATCACCATTCTGAAGGTATATCTGCCTTTTGCAGCTTGGGAAATTGGATTAATAGCAGTCTTTTGGCTTTATTCTTGAGCAGTCATCCTCAGACTAGTCTATAAACTGCTTGTGGATATTAAAGTCATGGTAAAGCTCCCGCAGCTGATCTGTGCGTCGCCCTGAGCCTCAGTGTGTTCTGCGTGTGCTGGACCAGAGGAAGTGCAAAGAGCTGAGACTGGTCTTTGGCCACAGGCGCTAGACACTTACACATCTGGGCTGTTTACACATGTAAAACTGCTTCTTGTGTCCATGCTAAGCCAGTTGAATTCGGCACTGGGCTCTGATGGTATAAATCACCATCTAGAACAGCTGATAAAGACCTTCCTGAGAGGCTCTATGCTGAGCTCCATGACTGCCGTGAGCTCCTCTGCCTGGCTGATGTGACCTCCTAAACCAACATGTCACGATGCAGCCCGTCCTGGTGGCTAATTCCCGCTCTGCTCCATCCCTGTGGAGACTGGCCCATGCTTTGCTACTAGCAGCACCGTGTTTTTCTTGCTTGCTCAGTATGTCCTCTGTTCTCAGGGGTTATTCTGCAAGCTTTCCTCCCTTCCTGCGAGCACTCTGCAAGGTGGGTGCAGAGCCAGAGGTCTCCACGCATCTGCAAGCTGCGTGTGGACCGGAGCGGTGGCACGCGCGTGGTGGCAGGACGTGTGTCCCAGTGACCACAGCCAGAGAGAAATTTGCTGTTCCATCTGTGCTGCTGACTCAGTGCCTGACGAAGTCGTTCAATACTTTATCTAGGGCAGCTTTGCAGGCTGGGTGAGCTCTTCGGGTGAGATGCACCACGTGAGCCTGGTATTACTAAACACACTGGCAGTTGTTTAGACAGGGTATCCTAGGAGTTGTTCGCTTACCCCTTACCCCATTCCATGTTGTTGCAGTCACTGCGTGCCAAGGAGCTCAATTTACTCATCAGAGTAACAGCACTAGGACTGCTTTTCATGGTGATTTTGCAGATTCAGCTAATTTTTCACAGTAAAGAGCTCCACAATACCCTCGATAAACAGAGTAGGAGTTTGGTTATACACTCTGGGTGCCAGCCTGACTGTCCCGAGGGTCATAATGAATGCAGCAGCAATGGATGTTGCTCTCAGGCAGTGGATACCTGTTGGTCTCTGCTGGTTTCAGAGCAGTGGTGGAGCTGAGACGCAGAATCAGGTCTGTGATGGGGTGTGAGTTTAGCACGTCCCTGATAACTACCGGTTACATAGGATTTGCCAACCTTCAGCCCAGGGGAGAGAAGTTAACACCATTCCTGCACATTTCCAAGGCCTTTGTTTTGGGCCATGATGTGTGCTCTGAACACAGATGAAGTAATTGATGTGGCAAATGCTGGTTACAGGTTCCAGAGTTTTTTCCCCCAAAGGGAAGTGGATCTCTTAGGTGTTTTATTCCTCTCTTACCTCTCCCAAATGTGGTGTGAGCTGGGCCCCTTTACGCCGTTCAGGATCACTGCAGCTTCACTCCAAGCAAGGCTTAGTTTGTAAGGAGAAGGTAATGTCTTCTATTAGATCAGCGTGTTATATCTGGTGAAAACAGACATGCTTTTGGGCAGCGTGCCTTTCAAAAGCAGCAGCTTTACAGCTAAATCTCAGTTGGTCTAGTAAAAGATACTACCTTTCCTTATGAACCTTGTATTGCTCATATCCTCGAACACTGGTGTTTCTTTTCAAGCCGGGGAGCAGAAGGTTGTTTTCATGCCTGCTTTCCCCCACTTCAGCATCTTTTTCCCTGCAAGAGGGATTGCTGTCATGTTGCTGCAGTGCCGTAGTCCTGGGCTCCTGCCGCTGGACGTGGCCAGGAGGTGAGCTCAGTCTCCTGGGGGAGAAATGAAATCTCCCCGTGCCCTCTGTGCCAGCGTGGGCTGACACTGCCTCCAAGAAGGTGCTCCCTTGAGCTGGCTGAGAATAACCAGGCAAAACTAAAGCAGGACTGTTTTTTCAATCACTGCAAGCCTAGATGTGAGATTCTCTGGAAGAGCCGCCGTGATGCAGATTTGCTGGGTGTGCGCTTGGCAGAGATGCAGGAGCTGGTTCCCAGGACTCTCGGTGGCTTCTGCTTTCTTTCCGATAGAGAAAGTCACGGACCTCCATCACGTAACAGCAGATAGGAGTAAAACAGACAGCTCCAGAGCAGGCCAGTAATGTATCTGCACGATCCCCTGTCTCTGCGCATACGTGTGCAGCTGGTGCTGCGTGCGATCCTGCCCCGTAGGGACGGCGAGTGTGGCGCGTCTGGTCCAGCAGCGCCTGCTCTCCCCTCTCCAGAGCTGGAGGTTAGTCCTGTCTCTCCCCTTCCATCTCTTCTTATTCCCGTTGTGCTTCCACTTGTTCTTCTTCCCATTTCTGAGACTGCTTTTCCACCACGTATGTGGTTTGCTGCTTCTTCCTATAGGATGTGAGTCAGTCGTGCTCTGCATTTAGTCCCCTTGCAAGGGCTGGCTGGCTGCACTTACGCGTAGCCTATTGCTCCAGCAGGAATACGCTTACGGGGAGCCATGTAGTCCCACGGGTACGGGGCTGGGTGGAGGCTTAGGAAACCTGAACCTTGCTGCCATCTGCCCTGGCAGGCCGCTGGTCACCGGGTAAGTCTCTTCCCCTTTCTGTATCTCAGATTTCCCCATCTGTACAAGGGACAATGCCACTTCCCTCTTTTGTAAAATAATTAACAACTATTGATGGAAGAAGGCTATTAAGAAGCCATGTGTTGTTAGGACTTGGACTCCGCTTTACATTGTTGAAGGGTTTTAATTTCTTCCCTTTCTGCATGAGTGTTTTTGTTGTGCTCTGGACTAAAAAATGGAATAGAAAAGGGAAGGGGGGAATCTTAGAAAAGGCAGCACCAAGGCCGGGAAATATGTATGGCAAAGCAGAAATTAGGGCAAAGGGTATTTTGCTTTGATGCACATTAACGTAGCTTTAAAAGCAATTAATTGAAAAAGAAGGAATTAACACGTTTAAAATGCCTTTTTAATGATGCATTGAAGCCAGCGGCGTACATGCCAAATTTCGTACTGGCTGCCCGTTCCAGAGCCCGATTTACAATAAACTCCTGGAAAACAGGCTGTGGGATGGAAAGGCTCTTGGCTAGCCTGCTAACCCCTGCCCTGGCCGCAGGCTGGCAGAGCACCGAGGACAACCGAAAGGCCTTTCGGGAGCTCTGCTTCCTCCTCGCCGCACGGGCCGGTGCCTTGGCAGCACTTTTCACTGGTACCTGCTCCATCCCTTGCCGAATGTGGCGGGGGAGGCTGGGGACTCCGGCAGCAGAGTTTGCCCCGGTATGGGGAGGGATGCTCAGAGGGGCAGCGCCACAGCTCCCAGTGCGGATAGCTGGGCTGGCCGGCTGGTACATCACCAGTTGTGTTTTTGCTCTGGGGCTTTGTTATGGGAACATTGATCTGTTGCTGGGATTAACCTCTCAGAGTTTCCAGTGGGTTGGTCTCTCAGTTATTAATGAAACTGGCTGGAACTTGTGTTGACCTTGGCAGAAGCCCCAGTTGGCTTGGAGGTAACTGGCAAAAGCATAATCTCTAATTGAGTAATCCAGTGCTGGGGGAAGGGAGCGGAGGGGGTGGAAACGCAGCAGTGCTTTGAACTGGGAGAGCCGCAGCGCTCCGACGGGATGCGTGGGAGTGGAGCACTCAGAAAGGCGCTGAGCACAGTGGCTGCTGAGGGAATTAGCAAGCGAAAGCGAGGCGGCATCTCGGTTCCTGCACCCCAGGCTTCCTCTTGTAGAAACCAGCCCTGAATTCCAGCGCCTCCCTGTGATTTATTGCCGTGGAACAATAGCGCAGAGGGGCTGGAGAACGAAATGAAGCTGTGAGCGTCGGCCGTCCCTGGGCGTGTGTCCTCCCGTAGCCTCGGAGTCTGCGGTGTGGATCATGCTGGGCTCTCCTTTCCCCACCGGAGGTTGTTTTTCACTTGGGAAAAAGGGCTCTGGGCTCGTTGCTGGAGCTTTTGATGAACGTCTGCAAGCAGGGACCCAGTGACAGCGCAGGGCTGTCCTCCTTGGCCGTGCACCTCTGTCGCAGGAGAGTGAGCTGTTTCCTTGGCCAGCTGTGGCTGTGCCCACATCTGGCCAGTGAGCCTTGCGGGATTGCCCAGGCAGAGGGATCCTGTGGAGCTGCGGTAGCACTGATAGAGAGGAGACACACCGATGCTGCCAGCACCCTGCCGCTCACTCCAGGTTATCCAAAACCCAAGTGAGGTGCAGAGTTCTGTGCCAGTCCATGGCTTGATCAGCCCTGTGAAATGCCTCAAACGACTTGCCACGAGAAGAATAATAATTCTTACACTGTGGAAGGTGAAATGCCTCAAACATCTTGCCACAAGAAGAATAGTTCTCGCCCTAAGGACTGCAGGGTGCTTGATGCAAAGCCTGCGCATGCTGCATGGCTTCCCAACCGCTTCTTGGAGGAGCAGACTTCTATGGAAGTGGCTCTAACCTCAGGTCTGAGTAATGAAATAAAACAATTTTAGAGGGTACAAACGTACCTGTGTCTTTCCTGCTTTCATCCTCCTTCCCCTGCAGAGAACAGCATTTCTTATTAACTCTCCTTGCAGCCTTCTTGGCCGGGAGGCAAGCTGGGTTTTCCCCGTGGTCCCGAGGCTGGTGGTGCAGTTGGGCGCCCATCAGGAGCGAGTGGTGTGGGGTTGTTGAGTTCAGCAGCTGTAGGAGGATCCTCCTGCAACGTGTTCGACATCCACCCATCTGCTGTGCGGTTGCTCACGCTGTCGACTTGTGCCTGATAAAAATCTGACTGCAAAAATGATTTGGTGGGGTGGGGGAGGGAGGGGGGGGACTTTTCGTTAGGGCAGCAATGATTCAAGGCTATTTCTGGGAAGATGAGGGAGATGTTGGCATTCTCTGTCATTCCAAACATATTTAAAAGCTGAAATATTTGCATTGTTCACATTGTCACAGTGCAAACACTTCTGGCTGGATTTCTCCCTTCCCCTGCTTTCCTCCCTGCTCTGAAGATCATTTCCAAATCACAGGAGGATGAGTGTGAATGTGTTGACCCCTGCTCACCTGCATGTGAACATACACCTTTGGGAGTGCGTGCCTGCCTTGTGCAAGCAGTCTGGCTCTTGCGGCATGCCCAGGAGTTCATTGCATGGCCCGCTGCGCAGCGGCCATGCCAGGATGGCTGCGAGGGCTTGTCAGCAGCCTGTGCTGTGCACCAGCTTGGGACAGGGAGCCAAAGGAACAAACAGCTGGAGGAGTGTTGTATCTGGAATGGGATGCTCTGCCCCGTGCATGGGCTCATGCTGGTTTCATTTGAAAACCAGATGCTGTTAGGCGTTGTGTAGTCCTTGTGAAATGTTAAGCTCCTCCAGCTGGCCCTGGGGTGGTGGGGTAAAGGGAAGGAGCACCATGATTGACAAGACAACTGATTTTATTCCATTTTTCAGCTGAAGTTCCTATGGCCAAAGAACTGAACTATGGTCTGAGAGACCCAGGCACGGCAGGGGAAGCCCTTGTGGGCTGCGGAAACGCTCTGGAGGCAGGATGTAAAAACTGAGCTTGACCTGCCCCGAGCCACCTGCAGCCCAGCTCTCCCCTGCCCCAGCTGCTCCAAGTCCGCAGCATTCCCTGAGCAGTGGAGAGCACGGCCGAGGCTCAGCATGGCTGGAAAACCAACGGGTGAACTGATGGTGCCTCAAGCGCAGGTTGTTGTTTCGCACTTCTTCGGCTCGTTTGTGGTGATCGACATCCAAAACAACCTTTTAAATTGCCTTTCAAGCCGTAGCAGTGGAGAAGGGCAGCATGATAAGGCTGGCTGCTTGTCGGGAGCCTGCTTCATCATTTACATAATTGGACTTTTCTGTTCCATTCAGTCAATATTACAAGGCTCGCACAGTGCGACATCTCACCTGATCTGCTTGAGGGAAAGAAAGTCCCTTGACTTTGTGTGCCTCACCTCTGTAATTGGAAGAAATATTGCCGTTTTTTTCTGCTTGCAACAAGGCGGCGTTGAGAGCTGGGTGTGCTGCGTGGATTCATGGAGATTTTTCTTCTCCATCTTTGCAGTGTTTTTACATGTTATCTATTTTTTCTTTAATAGCCATGATTCTTATGTGCCCTGTTATGTCCTGGAAATACAGGAGAGCAAAGCTAGTTTGCTACTTAACTTTGTCAGTCCTCGGGTGGGACTTAGGAAATGGGGTTGGTGTGGCAGGAACCGGCACCAGACTCCCATGTATTGCTTCAAAGCACAGGAATGGTGCAGGGTGAGAAGCGCTGTGCCAGTCACCGCTGCTGTCCCCCTGCGGTCAATGCGTTTTTGCACATTTGTGGTAAAAAAGAAATGCTCACTTGGAATAAATTTCCAGGGAAGAATTCAGTCCTGGTACCAAGAGTCCTGGCTGTATTCTTCTCTCCCTGCAGTTTCAACCTGATCTGGGTTTCTTCTCTTCCCCTCATCTTCTAGGAGGGGGTGTAGGTGCTGCCAGGCACGGAGCATTGCTTCGGCTTCTGCTGGATCCAGGCGTGCTCTGGGATGGGGTACGTGGTTCTTCCCGCTTCCACGTCATCTGGCTGGTCAGTGCAGGCGACAAAGCAGCAGGAGGTTGTTACCGATTCGCTAGCACGTATGTCTTCTCGCATATGAACTCAGCCTCCCTCCTTCTTCAGCATCCCTGCATGCCCCTCCTCGCCCAGGGTCTGCCTGGGGAGGGCGAGGGGTTTGGTGGGAGCAGCTTGGCTGTCTTCTCCGTGAACATACAGCACCAAGCACATTTTTGGTGCTGTACATTTTCATGATTATGAAATGCAGCCCATCCACAGTTCTGACTCACGCAACAAAAGCCAGTGAGTTGTGACACCGATCAGATTAATTTTGCGTGCTGTGTTTTGAGGAGGAGGGTATTTCATGCTAAAGCCTTCCTTCCCAGAGCTGGGTGGAAAGCCGTGGAGGAGATGCAACAGCAATCGATGGTGTTTGCTTGCTGCTGCTGGAGGGGATGGAGTGGAGGAGTGATTTCAGAGACGGATTTGGCAGAGATGAGTTGCTGCTCTATGTGCCTGTGGTGATGGAGCTGTAATAACATATTGAACATGGCAACAGCCCTTGCTAAAGCTCCGTGACTTCACGTCCGTGCTTCGTGGAGCCTCATCTCTTAACAACACCCTTAGCATCGATAACAAGAGAGGAGCTGTTGAGTGCCAAAGGGCCTAGTTATAATCGCTCGCTGAAAACCTCCTTTCTTTTTGGACCCAAACCTGCTTTTTAAACGTGAAAACTCTTTGGCTGTGTTTTAGGCAGAGAACATTCAGAGGTTTTTCTGGCTTGTTCCACCATGAAATGCTCTGCAGCTTCGTGCTGCATGGGGGGGGCCGAGGGGCAATGGACACTGGTGTGCGTCAGGAATGCTGGCTGCATGCTCAGCAAGTGGAGAGGGGTTGTTTTAGGACAAGCTGACAGGCCCTTGGCTTGTTCTGCTGCTCTCGAAAAATGTAATTCTAATTCTTGGCATCTTTTTCCAGGAGGCTAAGGAGCAAGAGTGTGGTGGAGCCTGCTCCCTCTGCCCTTGGAAATGGGCTTTTACCCAGCGGCAGAGCTGGCTCGGGATGGGAGCGATGTGCTCTGTCCTACCCCTAGTTTGGTGAATCAGAAGCAGAAATTAGTGGGGGAGAAGCAGCGTGGGATGAAATGACCTGAACCACCTCGTTGCAGTCCTGGCCTAGATCTAGTTACTCTTTGGTCATCTTAGTGCTCTGACCAAGCACCTTCTGCATGTGCCAATGTTCAGCCCAGCTTCTGCTTGCCTTCATCCCGGCCAAGGACTGGCAGCCCCTTTAATCCTGCACCCAGTACCTTTCCCTGTGAGATGCAGGGAAAGAGCACAGCCCTGTCCTCTGGCAGTGCCAAGCAGCAGAGGAGATGGGCAGCAGACGTGGGGTTGCTCAGCGCGTGGTGCCTCTGCCGCATCCCGAGGGATTCCCCCTGGGGCTGCGGAGCTCGCAGCACCCTGCTCCAGCGTACATCGGCAGCGGGTTTCTCTGCTGTCTTGGCACTTTATCACCTCCTCTGCCTGCACGGTAGCGCTTCCTAGGCTTGCCTTGGAACTCTGATCGCTGCCCTGACAAGGGACGTGGCTGATTTCTCTCCTCCCTGTGATTGTTTCTGCCGTCTGATCTCCACTTTGGATGCTGTCGTTCCCATGGCTGGTTAAGAAAGAACCATTGCCTAGTGCAAATCAAGCCGTCGCATGTGGTTACGCGACCAAACCAAGCGCAGGCTTTTATTTCAGGTTGTTTTTCAGGTCTGCGTTATTTTATCTCGTGCCAGCCATCACAGGTATGACGTAGAGCAGATTGCCCCCAGCACCTCATGTGTTTCTGCCTCAGCAGCAGGCAGAGCGGCAGATGTAAACACAGGAACGTTATGGTCTTTCAAACACTAAAAGCTGCTAAAGAATAGGCAAGTATGTGTATATAAATATATAGTGTGCATTATATTAATGGCTTTCAGTATATTTGGAGAGGGATTTGTAAATTCATGCATCCATGAATGTTTCATGTGTATATACTTTTTCACAGGTTTTTAAGTAATTGAAAAGCCTACTTTTATATATATATATACACACACACATATATATGTACACTGCCTCATATACTTGTAAGCTGTTTTTTCAAAGGCTTCTTCTAGCTGTGCAGTTCAGTGATCCTGCCATCAGCAGCCACATGGAGAAAGGCTTACAGTCTCGAGCAAAGCTAAATATTGATTTGAGTCAATCTGGGTGCACTTGGAGACATCACTAGTGTTCATGAATACAGCATAATCGCTGATTGGAGTGGGGAAATTTCATCATAAAGGCCCCAAAAGGGAGGTTTATTATTGCTTTCTTCCAAATGCCTGAATTTTATTAGCTTCAGTCATTCTTGGCAGGGCAGTGGAATGGGATTTTATAGTTAGCAAAGGAAAAGTAAACACAGTAATCATTTCACAGCCCCGTGCCTGCCAAACCAAGATGGAAATTCCAGCCTTGGTGGGAAGCTGCTGCTTTGCTAACAGATAATAACAAATTCACTGTGGGCTTATTCTTGCTATGGGAGCTGAGATGTTCAGGGTTTTTTTCTGTAACATCCTGGCCTGGAGAGACAGGGGTGCTTCATGCTTTTCTGCAGGAACAGCCTGGGCAGAGGTTTGCAGTTTGAGTGACTCCCACAGCCGTTCGCAATTAGAAATGGTGCTTCTGCCCTGAGCCTTCGGGAACTGCTTTATCCTGCACTCTTGTTGGTATTTGGTCTTTCCTTGGTCAGTCTTGCTCTGATCGCAGAGCTGAGTGATGCTCGAGGAGTGTCACGCTTGAGACACTGTAATGGTTTCTGCACCCTGAGACTGTCTCTACCTGCTGATTGGGCGCAAAAAAAAATATTATGGCAAAAAAACTCTCCAAGTAAATCCAAAACTCTTGTGAAAGGTTTGTTTTGCATGTTTTTCTGGGCTTGTCGAGGCAGAGGGCTGGGCCGACGGCTCACGCCTGGACCAGCACCCGCCTGCGTTTCCTGCTGCTGGGGGACGTTACTGCCTCCCGCCTTCCTGCCTCGCCGGCCGCGGGGGTGGCGGTGGCGGTGGGGATGGCCAGCACTGCTGCCCCCCCGCCTGCCACCCCCGGGGCTCAGGATGCGGCCTCCCGACGGAAAAGCAGGCGGAGCAGCAAAGGAAATGGCTACTCAAACAAGCGGCGAATGTCGAGGCACCCCCTTCCACGTGTCTGCACAATTATTAGAACAATAAACCATTGAACGCAGCCGGCGGCTGGCTCTGATTGATGGCGCAGCTGACGGTCGCTTTGCACCACCCGTGCTCCCCTGTCAGCACGTATCCTGCGCGCGGCGGCCTGCCTTGCTCGGTGCTACACCCGCCTCTCGCAATGCACGGAGATGCCTGCAAGCAGCCGGGGCCGTGCCCCAAATCCCTGCATCCCGTGTCCTGGCGGGCTGTCGTAGCACTGCTGCTTGTGGGGTGCTTGGGACCGTGGCTGGTGTATACGTTTTGTGTGTCTGGGGGGGGCTGCCGGGGTCCTGGTGGGCGCCTCGGGCGGTGGAGGTGCAGGCGGAGTTGCTGTGCATGGGACGTGGCGGGGACGTGTTGGGGATGGAGCTTTGCAGCGTGCAGGGCCAGCACCCGCTTAAAGGGAAGATGCCAAAATGAAGGGGGAGTTAAGCAGGCTTCAGTGGTGTGTTGGGGACAGATGAGGCTACTAAAAGCTTCATTAAAAGCCAAGATAAGCTGTTTCAAGGGAAGGGCTTCCCCTCCCCGTTCTTTACGTTCGTTAAAAATTTTTCAAAAGCGTCTAAGCAGCCTTGTTTCATGCTTAAACAAGTTTTCTAGTGCAGCCATCTCAAAATGGAAGTCGGATCGGCTTAGATTCCTGATGAAATAGTTGCTTGGGTTTTTTTGTCTCAGCCAGTGAAGTTCACAGGTCAGATTCACCAGTGACCCCTATCTGCTTCCAGACTACTCAGTTGAGATCAGTTGAGATGTGCGTGTTTGAGTCTCACAAGACACATGTGCGTGTGTACTGAGATGTTCTGGTAGAAGTAAAGAGACTTTACTGATAAAAATTGAACTTTTGGGAACTTACTAGATTTTGGGGGCGGGGGAAGTCTTTGGAGTATTGCCATTAAGTCCGGTTTTCTTGCAGTCTTAGAATTTCTGGTTTTTACAGATGAGAGGTATTTGATGTGCTGCTGTAGATACCTGAGACCACAGCTGGAATGAACCTATACATTAAGCGACCCTAAAGAAATTAGAGCAACGAAGTGGTGGCATGCAGTTGGTGAGGGCAGCTGGGTGGATTGCTGGAGGAGCAGTAACTTCTGTTTTTCCAGCTGACACAGTTGGAAGAGGAGCTGTTGGGAGTGAGCAGGAGTTCCGTGCTGGGACCTGTCAACCTATGCCCGATGTGCTGGGAGTCCCCAGGGCAGTTGTTAGTGATCCTGGCTTGGTGCAATGGCTCTTGCATGTAAGGGGAGGTTTGGGTTGGTCCCACAACGCACCTCGGCCACTGCTCAAACTGTCTCAGGTCTTGCTTGCATTTCCTTTTTCCATCAGTCAAGCTCCTTTTCAGCAGGCAGCTCAACCTCTGGGATTCGGGGAAAAGTAATTTGGGTGATGGTTGTGCAGGGAGAACGGAGGGAGGGAGCGTGAGCAGTCTCTAGGTAGATCTTACTTGTGGCCGTGGTTAAATAGAGCTGTCTTCATTCATTCCCTTCCCTCCCCTCTAAACCTGATGACCCTTCAAGTTGACTTCCTGATATTAATACCGTGTGCCGGTCCTGATTAACTCCCTGACAAATCCCCTCTCGACAGGGCCGCCCGGGTGCTGCCCTGAATGGACCCCCCATTTGGATTTGCATGGCTGAGGAGTCTCTGCTCGTTCTTCTGCCTCCTTCCTCCTCCCTGGCAGTAGGAGGAAATTTAAATGTATCTGAAGAGCGACATTTCCATTTCAAAAGCTGTTCGCTCAAGTGCGTCTGGAGTGGGATTTCTCTCCCCCCCCCCACTCCTCTCTGAATGGGAGCTTTAGAAGTCTCATTTCCTCTGCTTGATAACACCAGGCTGAGAAGGGCTTTTGTCTTTTCATTTCCCCTCAATTTTTTATTTTTAAATAAGTGAGGTTTTTTAGAAGCTGCCGTGGTGGATTTTCCCTCCCCCGTGTTTGTCCATGTGCTGGAGGACGCACCTGGTGTCACCCAGTGAATGAGCTTGGAGCTTCCTGGGGTGCAGGGCAGGACCCGCTCCCCGGCTGGGCTGGGCTGGACTGGGC
>JANHGO010002490.1:12333-29847 GCA_024606505.1 Aquila spilogaster
CTGGGCTGGACTGGGCAGGGGGGTCCTGCTGCCCTGCCCTCCCCACGCCGGCACCAACCTGGGCGCACCCTTCCAATCGCCAAGCTGAGGCTCCTGCAAGCAGAGGAGGAGGTTCGCTGGGCACATCCGAGCTGCGGAGCAATGCGCTGCTTTTCCCAGCCATCCTGAGCAGGGGCTTGCTTGTCCCAGTGCCCGTGGACAGCGGTGGGTGTTGGGTGGTGCTGAGCCTGGCTCAGGATCTGGCCCTGCGTTTGTAACACAGGACGCTGCGGTATCTTTAATCATGCTGACTTGTTGCCCACCTGCTTTTTGACTGGTGTAGCTGTGCCAGTTGGGGTGGAATTACTTTTGGGTTTTAACGCAATGCTTGGCGGAGGGCAGATCAAAGCAGATGTGGTTGCCTGCCTCCCGCTTCTGCGGGACTAACGTGTGCTGATGCAGGCACTGTCACACTTGTGTGATGGCATTCGTGCTGGTCGTTTGAGTATTGTACTAGTATAAAAGTAGGCATTTTTTTCTGCAGAGGCCTTTTTTACAAAAGGCAAACTCCATCATGCTTTCAGAGTGGCATCTAGGGCTTGAGGGCTTTCTACCTTCTTGAGGACTAGCTGGGATTTGGTAGGGACTATTCCAGCATCCTCAAATCAGGGGGAATACACCTGCTGGGATTAACATGCACCTTAATGCTACGTCTCTGTGTGGTTGGTGTGCTGGAAAGACTGGGACCTTTCTTTACTGCATGTGGCAGTTGAAAGAGGATGGGTGGTGTTGCAAAAAAATAAATAAAAAAAAAGATGCAAGGCTAAAACTTTCAAAGGCACGGAGTAAGTGTTACGTTCCACTGGGGTTTGTTGGGTTTGGTGACAGGGTGCTTCCCAGGCTGCTGGAGGAGGTTTGGGAGTTGTGCACCGACTGCCTGCACTCCCAGGTAGACGACCCCTCTTGCCTCCCTGGGGGTCTCCCTAAAGAAACTCCCTGAGCAGCAGGCACAGGGGGAAATGCGAAAACAGGAGAGGGTGATGGTCGCATGAGGCCATGTCACCGTGTCCCACGTTTCCGTGGAAGTCTGTGGCAATTATTCAGAGGTACCTGTGAAAGCTGCCTGAAGTCAGCTGGCTCCAGGGAAGGCAAGTGTGGTTTGAGCCCCAGCAAACCAACTCCTTTGCTGGGAGGAGCGGTGGCCGGCTCTGCAATAAGCTCCCCCGTTACCTTTAAAATCTGGTTCTGCAAAGCCAGGAGGCGCTAACCCCACTGCCCTGGCTGAGCGCCAAATTGGGCAATTAAAAATTTGCCTCCCTGCCTTTGCGCTTAATGTAATCAGAGGCATTTTTCACAGTTCACTCCTTTTTAAGAGACATCACATAAGCGCTTGTCTCCCTCGTATTTTGTTCGCGCACCTCCTGAGCGTTTCAGTGAGCTCGGGGCGGCCCCCTCCTTTTGGCCTCTGTAAACCCAAGGGATGTCTTAGTCGCTCGAGTCGCGGTTTTGAATATCCTGATGCAGGATTGTGACATGCTCTTAAACCGATGGGTTATGTGCCTGGTGCCTTTTTCATGCAAACCTTTGCTTCCCCAGTGCTGTAATTTCGTGGTTGTTTTCCGTCGCCGTAAGCCAGTGCCGTTCCCTGAAGAAGCGGTTTTGCTCTTCAAACCGAGACACCGACGCTTTCCTCCTGGCTCCAGCCGTGGGGTGAGCCGGGTCCCGGCCACAGTGCGGGAGGTGGCTTGCGAGCAGGACGCGCCTGGCAGGCACTGCCACCGTCCTCCTGTGCCCGGCCTCTGCCCGGGCTGGCAGGGGGGAGGCTGCGAGGGGCTCCTGTGCCTGCTTGTCTTCCAGGTTAGTGGAAGCCCTGCTCATTTAAACAAATGGGTTTGAGTTTGCAAAGGGGATATGGGGATTTAGGGCTGAGGTGGTGTGTTACCGGGACAATGATGTTCTCAGCAGCACATCATTTGGGACAATGACAGCACAGGTGAAGTGATGCTGTGGGTGGACAAATTCTTGAAAGAACATTAAAGTTGCAAACGGAGGAGTGGAATTGCTTGCTGCTCTACGGGCTACCCTGACAACCTTAACTTGTCCTCCCCCTTATTTGCTGAAAGCATCGGGACACCATCTTTGCTTTATGTGACCCTCCATTCAGTGCCCAGGATGGCCTCCATCTTGTGCCGAGCGGGTCGCTGGCTGCTTTACTTCATCCTTATCTTTTGGTGGGTGGTCTCAGGCTTTACCTGCTGTCCAAACCACGACTCCTGCAGTTATTCACAGCTCTTTTGGGGCACTTGTTGCTGTTGGCCTGGAGCGCTCCGCACATGCCAGTAAGGTCCTTCCAGCTCAGCCCTTTCCTTCCCTTTGCAGGAGTATAGGCAGAGTGCGATACCTGACCTGGAGCTACCCAGGACCCCACTCCACTTGCTTGCTTGGTTCAAAGTCATTTGCCTAGGCAAGCACCAAAATGAGATTTTTATTAATTTTTTTTTTTTTTTTTTTTAACTTGGACACTTTTTCAGAGTTAACAAAAGACAAATCACTGGCAGAGAGCAGTCTTGCCAGATGCATCAACTGTGCCGATGATGCCCAAAGAAAAGGTTCCCAGAATCTTTCTGAATGTTGCAGAAAGGCATATTTTCCTGTAAACTTGTTCTTGGAAGCGGCAGAGTTGTTTTGGCTGAAATTTACTATTTAGGGGAAAAAAGAAAGCCTAAAAATGCCTGAAGCAAATATTCAGCATGGAAAATTTCAGTCCAGACTGTTAATGTTTTAACAAACGTAGGGTCAACTGAAAATCCAGCAATGCAGAATAGGCAATGTTGGGCAATTCTTAATGAGAGGTGGAGCAATTAGCTCCTCTTTGTAATGAGTAGATGGGTAGGTGAGAATTCATCGCTCCTGTGAAGTCAGTAGGGAACGTACGCATTCAATGCAATTATTATCCACTAATGGGGAAACGCAAAAAGGTAATGAAAGGCACAACATCCATTTGTCGGTATAATGCCTTAGGCTTCGGTGGGAGTTTGCCTGAGTAAGGTTTTCCAGATTTGACCCGTTATTCTAGGCTACCTCTGAGTCCATAAGCCGTGTTTGCTGCCGCTTCTGTAATATCCTGCGATCCTGAGGTCCAGAGACAGCATCTGTTAAGGATAAGCACTGTGGAACGGCTTTTTTGAGCACAAGCAAGTTTTGCAAGACCAGATACTAGGCTTTGGTTAGTGCATTTAACTGTAACACTCGCTGGCGAGGTTTTACCACCCTCGTAAATCTGCTGGTGGGGGTGGGGAGGGAGGGTCAGCATTTGGTACTGGTTTTGCAATTAAATTGCTTCAAGCTGTTGAAACATTGGGGAAGTTTTTTGACCTACTTTCGTGCAAGCTTAGAAATTGTTGGGATATTTTCTGCCCTGGCTGTGTGGAATTCAGCTGGATTACAGGGGAAAGGAATTTCATAGGCCTTCTCATAAAGTCACAGATTTATTTTAAAAAAAATTAAATTAAAAAATCAGCTTTGTCTTCAGACAGCTCCTTAGTCTCCAGTTTCATGAATTCCCATGAGAGCACGTACTGGGCGGCATCCAGTGAAAGCAATCCCTGTTTTTCTCGTCTCCCCTGCTGCACGTGCCATGGAGCATGGGGATGGAGGAAGGATGTGGGTGATGCCTTGGTCCCACACGTGGCATCAGCACTGGTTAGCCTTGCACGGGAATGCCCGTGTGCTCACGGCTGGTGACCAACACCATAGGTGCTCCCTGGAGTCATGCCGCATACACCAACATACACATCTACATCCCGCTTCGGCAGCTCTTTGAACGGCTGTGGGGATGCAGCCCAGCCGAGAGCCAGCAGTATTTAAGAATTAAAACCCCGTTTGAAAGGTTGGGCTGCTGAAAGAGCCATTAGTGCAGCAGATGGTCACGAACAAAAGAATTGCAATAACGCGATGTACTTTTCACTGCTCAGGCTCTCTGACTTCGCACTTGCACGTCTCCCTAGGGAAACGAGATGTTAGTTTTCAGCCCCTTTGACTTTTTTGCCCCATCAGTGCTGTCATCTTGGGGCTGCTGATATGCCAGAATGCGTTGGACACTTTTCCAATTAAAAAAAAAAAAAATCCTTTGGTCTGTATTTGGCCCATTTAAGAGTTTTATATGCGTGTTTTTACCTTAAAACCTGATGGACGGAGGTGTGGGGTGTTGGCTCTCCTGCTTGGTTTTCGTCCCAGGGTGTGTGGGAAAGCCCCGGGGCTCTGCGTCTGCTGGGGTGTGCGATGCTGCTCAGCCGCGGGTTCCTGGACGGGGAGAACAAGCTGCCGTCTCTGCCGTGTAGCACAGCCTCACGCGGACCGGGGTTTGGGGCTGGTGTTAAGTTGGTAGAGTTCAGCGATGTTCAGTAGCTCTGTGCTGCCATGAGAGGCTCGGGTGATGGAGGCATCCTCGCAGGCAGGCCACCCTGAGCACAAGCCCACCCTTTGTTCCTGATTTTTTTTTTGGGGGGGTGGGGGTGGGGCGGTGGAATTAGTATGAGCACAATTTGAGCAGCCCCGGCCCATCCTGCCTGCTTTGGCAATCTTCTCCAGCCTGCAAGGACGCGAGATGTGCGAGTGGGCAGGAGTTGGAGATAACACCTCTTAATCCCTCCCGGTGCTCCAGCAGAAAATGCTGCTGCCAGCTGATAATTAGAAAGCGAACAGACTGTGGAAGAGGTGACAATCGGCATCCCCGAATCTCTGTCCTGGGCTTGGGGGAACATCATTAATGATCTGGTTTAGAAAGGCAGAGAGAGACCAGGACTTACTGAAGATGATATGTAGGGCAAACACTGTGGTGCTGTGCTAGAGATCCCGAGGGTCGTCCCAAGCAAGCGGCTCTCTTCGCTCAGTACACACCAGTGCCGCACAGGCACCGACTGGGGCTGTGGAGGCCTTGAAGCTCCACCAGTGTAGTTTTGAAGCGGCAGCCGGTGCGGTCGGGATCAGAAAGGTCAAAATGCATTTTACAGCAAGAGTTAGGCGCAGGTGGAGCGGAGCTACTGCTCTGCTGTGTCCTGAGGGTGGGAAACAGCCAAGAAAAATTACCCTTCAAGGAGGTTGGGCTGCATCCAGCCATAGGTGCTGAGCTGACGCATGGCACGGAAGCCCTTCTCCATCCCACCAACTCCCGCGAGTGCCGTGGGAGCATTGCGAGGTGGGTCAGTAATACAAAATAAGGAGGCGGCGATGGTCTGGCGCAGTTTCCAGCATGTCCTGGGACCAAGGTTGGGGTTCCCACCATCTTTTCTCTTGTGGACCTGGTTGCTGGTGTGTCTGAAAGCAGGGATATTGAATTTACCTGGAGGCTTACTTGCTCTTCATGGCATAGATGGGCAGTTGGCTTATGCTTTTCCTTTCTCCCCTTTCTCCCATGTTTTTAAAGCCACTGCCTAGCAGTGTGTAGCAGGCTTGCTCCGTTAATGTTATCTATGTTAGGAATAAAAGCATGTAGAAGAAATCCACCCCCAAAGCCTGGACTTGCTCTTTGATAGACTCCTCTAGTGATAATTGTTTTCTTCAGTGCCAGCATCTCCTCTTGCTGCGGGAAGGTTTATGCAGCCTCTGCCCCCTGCTCGCCCACCCTTGTTATCATATAAATCACGTAATAATAAGGCCAGGGATAAACAGGAACTACAGTAGCTGTTAGCTGTGTATAAAAACAAATCACATGGAAACAGTATAATTACTGAGAAAATATCAACTTGAGTAATGCAGTAATTGTTTTCTTCCCTCCAGCAGATTTATTCCAGCTCTCCCAGCTCATGTTGGTTTTGAAGTCTGACTTCACGTTAATAAGAAGAATTTCACGTTTCACACTGCACTTGTTCAGAGTCTGGGTATGATACTAGCTGAAGCAGAGGAACATATTTTGAGCGGCTTCTTGAGAGTGCTAGGAAACAGAGCACTAGTTGAAATATCTTTATCCATTAGAGTCCACCCCAGGCTCTGGGTGGACTCTGGCCTTTGCAAACCTCTTTTCAACCCATTTTTGTGATTTAGAAGAAGGGCTTCTTCGTGCCTTGCATAAATACAGGAGCTCTGCTTTTTGGCTTCACGATTCCACGGGCAAGATTTTTTTTTTTTTTTTTTTTTTTTTGCCTTTAGTTTTGGTTTTTCCTTCCTCTTGCTGCTTGTCATTTCATTTATTTAGAGAGGTGCTTGTAAAATGACAGTGACCAGTTATTTGAGGTCCAGGGACATTGCCTCTTTCTATTGCTATAATCATCTAATATCAGATGATGATGGTTTTTGTGCTGTGACTTGTAGCTGTTTCCTTTACTCAGCTTTGCTGCTATTTTACTTCAGATTCTGCAAGGCAAAAAGATAAAAATGTATCAGAAACCAGGTTTCCAAAGGGTTTTGTGCCAAGTAGGAGTTTAAAGATGCCCTGTCTTGCATATTGGCAGACAAGAGATAGGATCTTTTGTTTCATGTGCACAGAGAGGTCTTTCTCTCCTGCATTTTTGGCAGGTAGCTTGCTTACCTTTAGAAAAACCTACCCACCTACAAGCCACTGCCACTTCTGCTTCCCATGCCTTAATCTGAACGAGATTTTACGAACACCTGATTTATCTTTTGCTTCTTGTGGTTGTCCTGCTCCTCTTGGCTTGAAAAAAACCCAAACCCACCAAAAAACCAAAAGAAACCAACCCAGTTGTGGAGAGCACAAAGCCTTCCCGCTGCAGCAGACTGACCAATTTGGGTGTCTAATGCTGGGGAAGTAAAACAAGACAGGATCTGCTTCTTGGGATTCTCCAAAAACCTCTGATGTTCTTCTAGTTTCTCTTCTGAACGGATGCTGGAAACAACCAGCTTAGCTTTCTGGTGCTTTTATGCTCTTAAGGCTGGATGAGCCCCACGCAGGACAGTGAGGAAGGGGTTTTAGGTTGCTCCTTTGCTTTCTGTCCTTTGATGGCAGCAGTGGGAAGGGCGTTGATGACTCCAGGCTGCATCCAGCAGTGTATCCCCCCTGTCTGGCTTGATGTCTCCTTCAGTTACAACAGAATCTAGCAGGGGAGAGGAGGGGGAAGGTGCCAGTGAAGGATGCTGGTGTCCTGGGACATGGCCACTTTGTTGGGAAACATTCTCTTTTGCTTCCCCTTGTTCCAGCTTTGCTGTGGATGATGCTGCCCATCCCTTACGGAGGGGAATAGGACAGAGCTCATCTCAGCACAGCCCCACCAGGCAGGGACTGCCTTCAAAGCCAGGTCCCCTGTGGCTTTGCCAGGCTGTGGGTGCAGCCTCGCCAGGAGGGAGCTCACCGTGCTTCATCCCCACCACCAGCAGGGAGTAGGCCACCCTGAATGGTTCTGTTTCATGGTAAGCAGATGCTATTGAGATGCCGAACAGTGCCAAGGTGGCATCTGCACGCTCGCCATGTCTGGAGTGAGCTGCAACACAGCTGGCGAACAACCCAGGGCCACCATCCATGTGCCTTGCTAGATGGAGGAGCACAGAGGGGTCCCCGCTGTCCCAGTGCCACCAAGCTCCATCATGTCACCCTTGCCCCCGCAGGAGGACCAGCTTGGGGAGAGGGTCGGTGGTTAGCCCTGGCCACTTGCTGGTGGCCGTGAGTCAGTGTGGAGGGGAGGATGCTCAGTGCCTGTTGGTGCAGAACAACGTCAGCTTTGTCTGTGGTTGTAATGTCCGTGCTGTAATGAAGGTAGCAAAGTTGTGTGAACTTCTTCACTTGTTCGCCTCCCCCTTTCTCCCCCGCCCCAGCAGCTGCAGTGTGTTGGCTGCCCAGCCTGGCAGTGGTTTACGGTTACAAACCCAGCCACAGCTCCTCTTCCTGTCCCCTCCAGGAAAAGAAATCCATCCACTCACTGAGCAAATTAATAGATAAACTTTTAATTAAGGTGTTGGGTAGCTGCCAGAGAGGAGTGTCCTGGGTCAGGGTAGGCTGCTGGTGTGCTGTGATCCCTGTCTGTGTGGCTGGTGGCTATTAAACAGCTGCTTCATCCCAGGTGCATTCATCAGTGGTGGGCAAACTCATCCAGGCATGCAACTTGTGTTTGCAGGAGACAGGCTCCTTCATCTGGAGCTGGAGAGGTGAAGGGTGGCGTGCAGGTGAGGCGCCGTCGCTCTGGGATGCTCATGCGATACCAGCTCGTTGGGCTCAGCAAAGCTGTTGCGTTGCTGAAGGTGAAGCTGAATGTTTTGATGTGTTTTTCCTCTGCCTCCAGCTCATGGTCATTAGAGCTGCTCCCTGTGACAGCCACGGAGGTTATGCTGATCCATCTGGTCTCTGACTTGAAGGATCTTGTTGAGCTGAGAGCCTTTTCACCTGGAATTTGCAAAAAGCTGGTTTTCATCAGTTCAGTCTATCTTTATCTCGGCTAACCTTGCCTATCCCCTTTCTCTCCATTTCTGGATGGATGCATTTGACATCCAACACTCGGAGGTCCCCCAGAATTTAATAAGACATGGAGGAGGACCTCCATGAAAGAGATGGGGGGAGTCCTTCCTCCTGGGGGCTGCCCTCATAGCCCCGTCTCATTCAGCGTGGTTAATGCCATTCTTCTGTCCAGCATGGCCGTGGTTGTGTCGAAGGAGGACATGTCTGTGGCTACCTCATTTTTGCGGAGAAGATGTAGCCTTGAGCTGGCTGCTGAGATGTGAGGGGACAGTGCTGCTGGGAGCTCCTGAATATGGATGGGTTTATTGATCCTGTAGGAATGCAGGTAGCACTGAAGGTGGTGGGAGCCTCCAAGGCTTTGGCAGGAGGAAGAGCTGCTGTCACGTCCCTGGGAGACTAAACTGGTGCTCTCTGGAGATACTGGAGGTTGCGGAGCACTGCAGTGATGTGATCTGGCAACTGGTACTGCTTAGTCTAGCAGGTTTTTTGAGGGGTGTGTGTGTCTCGGAGGGCTGGGAATGGCCCAGGGAGCTGTGGCAGCTGGCGTGGGAGGATGAGAGGAGGATTCAAAGTCTCTTGGGAAAGAGCTGACCTGGTTGTTTTATGCTCCCCAGGATCGTGGCCTGCCTGGCAAACTGGAGCCTGTGTCACCCGTGAGCCCTGCTCACCCCGATGCCGAGCTGGACCTGCTGCCGGCCCGGCTGTCGAAGGAGGAGCTCATTCAGAACATGGACCGCGTGGACCGTGAGATCACCATGGTGGAGCAGCAGATCTCCAAGCTGAAGAAGAAGCAGGTAAGAGGCTGTGGCCTGGAGGGGAGCATGTGTCCTCGCTTCTGCGTGCTGCCTTACGCCCCGTCCTTGCCCATGCCTATCCACAGAGGGGAAGTGGCAGTGGCAGTGCCACCGGGATGTTCTGTGTCCGTGCTCATTGCTGTGGCATGGGGCGGTTGCTGCTGTGCCAGCAGTCTGGGGCTGGTATTTGCAAGACAAGGGAGCTTTGGAAACCCAGCTTGTGGGCTCTTTTGCATGTCAGAGTGCTTCAAAGGGAGAAAAATCTGTCCTCGGTGACTTGCCCGTGGTCATGCAAGCAGTCAGTGGCAGAGCTGGAAACGCAGCCTGGGTTGCCTGAGTCGTCCATACAGCCCAGCATTAGCACAAGGTCTTTTCTTTTTCCGTTCCAGCAATTGTCTCTCCCCAGTGCTGTTGCTGCCACTATTGTAGTATTGGGCTGTTTAAAACATTGCTGCGATGTCTTAATGCCCCTTCCTGAGCATCCAGTCCCCTTCTCCGGAGCTTTGCAGATCTGCAGCCATGAGCAGCGTCTGGTCCAACTCCAGTCAGGGCTGTGCCTGAGCCAGGGATTTGAATGTGGTCTCCTCGGTTAGTGCTTTACCCCTGCACAAGAGCACTCCCCAGCAGGATTGCCTGCTCGACGTTGCCATGTATACAATTACCATAAACCCATTAAGAGATTAATATGACAAAACCTTGGGGGATGTCTGTGAAAAAACCCACAGACTTAAAGGCTTTCACTCCCTAAAGCAAATCACTTCCCTCTGCGCCTCTTACTGGTTGCTTTATTTCCTTTGCTTGGGGCCAGTTTCTAAACTCCCTGATGGCTGCTAATCCCAAACTGCCCGAGAGCAGCGACCTCTCCCAAGGGGTGTGCAGCAGGAATTCAGGAATGGAGCAGAACCCCTACTTGGGCTGTCGCATGGGGCAAGTGCTCCTCAAGGATGAGTATGCCCTTGACCTTTCTCCCCATCAGATCTATGTTTTCCCATACCAGATACTGTCCCTTTCTTTCCTGCAAGACAAAGCAGGATGTTTTGGTTTTGTTTTCAAACAATATGGTGTAGTTAATGACAAGGACCTTTTTTTTTTGTGTTGCTTTTTATCTGCAGAGGTATCGGGTGCTTAGGGAGAGGGAGCCAAGAGTAGGCAGAAGCAGCTGTGCTGGGGGTGTGAGGGAGCAGCCCTGTGTGTCAGCTTGCAGGGGCCAAAGGAACACCTGGAGCGATGGAAACAACAGAGGTTCCTCTTGTTGGGTTTGGTGGGAGCTGGGTGAAGCCAGCCCTTCCCCTCTCCATCCTAGGAAGCTCAGACAAAATGTTGGTGTCCTCTCTCACCTGGCAGTCTGGCTGCTGGTCTATGCTTTTAACTCATATTTGAGGAAGGAGGTGCAAACCATGATCATTTCCCACTCTGGAGAAGGGCTTCCAGAGTGGGATGCGTGCCCAGTGCAGCAGTGAAGGTCCCTCTCATGGCAGCCAGGGGGACTGACAATTCTGCTGATCCACTGCCTGACTTTTTTCAGAGATGCTGAGGAGCTGCTATTCAAGCTGACGGGAGCAGCATATGCTCCTTGCCATTAAAATCAAGCTGTCCTTCCATAAGGAAATGGGTTTTTTTATTGTTGGCTGCTTGGTTGCTTTATTTCTTCCCTCTGAATGAATTTTATGATTCTTCCTCCCCACAAAAATGCTCTGCTGAGTGGGGAAGAAGGTGAAAGCGGCTGTTGGCAGTAAAAGCATCCCCCCCTCTTTTTTTGTTTTGTTTTGTTTTGGCACATGGTGGCAAAGTCATTTGGTAGCAAATCCTGCCCCCCCAACATGGCCTCCTTTCCCCTCCAGCAGGATCCTTCCCCAGCCTGGTCCTCTGGCAGAGCTGGCACATCTGTGAGGAACCATTTTCACAGGGGGTGGGTCCTGCCTGAGATGCTCCGGGAACGTATTGTCCATCTGTACATCTGAGCTGTCAGCGCAGGAGAAAGACGAGCGAGGGAAAGCAATCAGCCTGAAACAGATACCGCTCCTGCAGGAACAGGCAGCGGAGCAGGGGAGAAATTGTACGCAGCTGGAATATCCTAATGCTTTTCCCCTCTGTCTTTGGGAGGCCTTCTCAGGGTAATTAAATACATTTGTATGGAAAGGCTGTGCAAAAAAAAAATCCCAACCAACCCCAATCCACCATCTTTGGTTGTTCCATCCCTTTTTGGTTGTTCCAGAAATGGCAAGGAAGGCTCTGCCTGGACTTCGCAAGAAGCAAACGTCTTCAGCAAGCCAAGAAACCTTCCCCAAACCCTGCGCACCCCTGGCAGAAGGCCACCTCCATCAGCCATCCCCCGCTCATTCATGTACCATATGCGCTTAAATCTCTCGCTGAGTCCTCTCTCCCCCTCTTCCTGACAGGGAAGGATAATCCTTATGCATTTATTCCTGGCAGCAGTACCGGGGATCTGAAGGAGAAATAAACTACTGGGCTGTTCTCCGCAGTGGTGCCTGAGCCTCCCTGGGCGCCGAGCTTGGCGACGGGCTCTGCGGGAGTACAACACTCCCACCTGGTGATGGAGGTGGAGCCGGCCGGGTGGAAGAGCTCCAGGGTTTCCCCTTCCATCTATCTCCTGGCTAAGTTTCCTCTGTTCTTCTCCTGGCTCTTTGAAAGTGGTTCTCAGAGATGCCCTGTGGCTGGAAGATCTCTCCTCTGCCCTGGGCAGGTGAAGCATCCCGGTACCCAGGTGATGGCTGCCTAATGCAAGGCAGTGTGGCAGCTGGGTGCATGTGTAAGGACCTTGGCTTTGTCAGGCAGGTCCCTTCAGCATGGGAGCTGGTACGTGTGGGGATGGGGTCTTCCTGAAATGTCACCCACCTTCCTGCCAGCGCTGCAGGCTCCAGTGGCCCCTCTGCAGCGTGTGGGCCAGCCAAAGGGACTCTTACCTGGAGAGGGCACCACCTCCGCTTGGAAATGGATTGGCCTGTGGATGCTGTAGGAGCCAGGGCTATGGCTAACGATAGCATCTTGCGTACCTTCAACGTCGCTGCACTGTCTTTCATCTGGGGAGAGGAGGGGGCTTTTGGGCAGCTGCTGCTGGGAGTGGGGAGGGAGAGAGTGTGGAGCCGTCAAGACTCATCTCTCATCCCGCTTCTCTTGCTGTAAAGGTCACAGTCCCAGCCTAGCTTTTGTGGCAGACCTTTAAGAAATCCATTTTGTCCGTGTCTGGGAACCCTGACCTATTTTGCTTTGCCATTTCCCACAGCTCCCAGGGGTAGCTGTCATGGGCTGAACCTGCTGTGGTCAGGTGTGCTGCCTGCAGACCCTGCCCGCATCCTTACCTCTAGCATCTGGCCCTTTAATAACCGTGCAGTGTTACGCCACAGAGAGTAGAGTTTAATTCTCTACTGTATTTCAGCTATAATTAGATTTGTATTTTTTCTTTTAACGAGCTGCTTTTAATGAGCCTCCACTTACTGGCAAACTTTCATTTCCTGATACGCCATCAAATCCTCTTGTCTGAAATCACTTACAACACACCCGACCGCTTTGCAGAATTTTTGTGGGTTTCCAGAACACTGTAGCCAAGTTTCTGACATTTTTTTTTTTAACCCAAATATTTTCCCGAAGAGAAGTAGGGGATTTGACTGATCCCTTTTGGTGGCTCTTTCTTTGGAGCTTTTGGAGTTTATCACGTGGGAGTGAGGATGTGTGATGGGGTGCCTTAGGACACCAAGCAAGAGCGGGCAGGTGCCTGGAAGCACTGCTTCTGTGCTGGGGCTGATGCTGAGAACTGCTTTGCAGCCTGTGGTTTCAGCCATGGCTTCCTGAAGAGCTCTTGTTGCCTTTGCATGGCGCTGTTATTTGGGCCACCTGAGAAACAGCCATGGTTGAGAAGAGAAGGGAGCTTTGGGGCTGTTTCGTGTGTGGTTGGAGCCTTCAGCATGCCACAGTGGTCTGGCTCTTTGTAGGCAGGAAGGGATGGATCCCTGCAGTGCTGGGGAAAGTTTGTCCCCTTCCAGGGTGCAGGTGGTCTGAGCTGGCCGATCCCTGGCTGTCCTCACATGTGGCTGGAGTAACCCCTAGGCTAAAACCCCAAGGTGGGCATGCTGATGCCTATGTGCGGAGCCTGGGCTGTCCTGTCTCTGCTAGAGCCTTCTCCCCAGCCAGGACAATGCTCAGCTGTCTGGCTGGCAAGAGTGGCTATTTTTTGGCTATATCTCGGTGTTCCCTATGCTGCTGCTTTCCCCTGTATGGGAAAAGATGTCCATCTGTGGGTAGGTGGAGCATGAGCGGAGCCCACAGCATGGGGTTGCTTCATCCATTGAAACACATTTAATTTAAGGGGTGTGAGTTTTCTCAGCCAAGCCAGTAGACCTATCTGGGTGCTTAAGTGTTTTCTTGGACTGCATCCTACAGCCCTAGTGTTGTTAAAGGTGTTCTCAATGGGAGCAGAGATGATCTGAAGGAGGAATAGGTGTCCGCCTTCTTCTCGGACCACTAGCTACTGCTGTCTCTGGGAGGACGGTGGTGCGCTCGCCTCTGGTGCAAGCCGATTGCTGTCAATCCCAGGTGCATTTTCTTCCTAGTACGAGACTCGCTCGATTTTCCCCTTGTTTCAACAAGGGATGCTTCAGCTGCAGGAAAAAAATACAAAGATTTGGAGATTCAGAGCTGAGCAGCGAAAAAATCATAGGCGTTTTTCAACAACCGCTCCCTCTCCCGTGCCTGTGCTGCCCCGCAGCTGCCGTGCACGGCGTGCGCTCTCCCTCCTCGCAGGGAGCCGGTGGCCCCAGGAGGAGCCCGGAGGAATCTGTTATTTCCTCTTTTGGCTGAGCAGTTCCTCAAACTTACTGGAAGGGCTCAGATGTATCCTCCTGACTCGCACCCGTCGGGAGAGCCGGAGGCGCAGGTCATATGTCAGATATATCCGCTGATCGCGGTGATATTCAAAAGTGCTTTCTTAGATCCGCTGCTTTATAATTAGTTTGCTGTGACGTGAGTGGCTCACAGATGGGTAGGAACGCATTAAAAGATTAGTGATCTCTAAAGGTGTCTATGTGGATGTGCTCCCTTCTGCTTTCCATCTCCAAGGGGGTAGTCAGCATTCAACTCAGCTTTGGGGCTGGGTGCATTTTACTGCATGTGTGGTGGGGATGTGGTGGACATGTTCAGGGAGCAGCTGTTGAGCTCCTGCGTCTTTCTGCTGTGAGTGGGAGTGAAGCTTGGGATGAGACGCACACCTTGGATTGCGTGTGTCCCAGCACAGGCAGACACACGGAGCTGGAGGGGACAGTGCATTGTAGTTTTGCACACAGCTGCTGCACCTCAGAGCCTAGATACCGTGAAATGTGGAGCTGTGGCAATGCAGTAAAGACTGTAAGAAAGCAGACGAGCCAACGAAGTGAGCATTTTGGCACTGCTGTCTCTGAGGGCAGGACGCCTAGATGATGGCCGTCCACCCCTACTGGGCTTTCTCTGGTTGGAGCCTGGACTTAATTGGTGGTTTCTGCTCAGGACAGCTTGTCCTGCATGAATGGAGGAGAGAAATGGGTCTTAAAGCCACCTTCCCAGGAGAGTGTAATGGCTGACTGCTGGAAGGCAGCTAATGCTGTGTCAGTGCCCTGAGCAGCTCTTCATGTGCCTGCCAGGACAGCTGGAGCCACATGGCGTGTTCACGCTGCAGGCATTTGCAACCTGGGTACTTGGGCTCTCTGTGAAAGTTCACCAAAGGGTACCTTGGTGGCCCGTGTCTGAGCACTGTGCTGTCTTCTGCAGGGAGTCCTGTAGCTCTTACTTGCCCTCTTGAGCACTTTGCATCTCTCACCTTGGCTGGGAGGCCTGCCACGTGTCCCATCAGGCTGACTCTGACCAGAGACATCAGCTTTCACAGTGGTGTTGCCTTCTCTGCCATACTTACTGGCTCATCTGGCTGCACGATGCAGGGGCAGCGGGTGCACAAGTCATTTAATTGAGAACAGTCATCCTGAGGCGTCTCCTCCAACCACAGCCTCGCAAGATAACGCCGAAGGTGGAGAGCAGTCTTGCTGCTCACCCCGCGCTCCTCCACCGCTCCCTGCAGCACGGCGGCAGCTCCGGAGGCAGGTAGCAGCAAGGAGCTGGGCTGGAGCTGTGGTTCCCTTTAAGGGTTTCCAGTAAAATCCTTATTTCTAGCTTCAAGCCCTCTCCAGGAGGCTCGTTCAAGGCAGGTCCTCATCCTCCATGCCTAAAAAGCACCAACCCACCCGCACGGGGCCGGGTGCCTGGGGCAGGACAGTGCTGCGCTTGCGTGGCAGGGGATGTTACGCAGCTCTCCTCCCTCGCCCCGTCCCTCCGCAGCCTGAGCCTGCCCGTGTCTCGCAGGAAGCCTTCTGCCATGGCGGTTTCTGCCTCGGTTGCGGCACCGCAGAGAGTCTCGTGTGGATGGGGACGGCTGCGTTTCTCGCTGTGACTCACCCTCCTCCTCCCCCCTCTCCTTCCACAGCAACAGTTGGAGGAAGAAGCAGCCAAACCACCAGAGCCTGAAAAACCCATCTCCCCCCCTCCTATCGAGTCCAAACATCGCAGCTTGGTGCAGATCATCTACGACGAGAACAGGGTGAGTCTGGAAACGATGGAAGTACAAACGTGCGATCGTGCCGTGTCACCGTGGCCAGGGACGGGGAGGTTGGTACCGGGTAGGTGAGGGATTCCCCTGGGCGAGACCCCTGGGGTGGAGGCCGTGGGAGGTGGATAGATGGAGCCTGTTGGGGACGGTGATGACAGAGGGCTGAGCTGCGAGGAGCTTGCTCTGCTGTGTGGATTGAGCACAAATGTCTTCTGAAGAACTGCCTGGGGGGTTTCCTGCGATCAGCCTTAGATTTGAAGCGTTCAGGAGATGCTTTAGAGCCCTGTCTGTTAAATAGCTTGTTTCATCTTCTCCCCTGGGAGTGAACCTGGTTGAAAACTGCCTCAAAGGATGGGCTTTGGCGTGGTGGGGTGGGCTGCATGGATGGAGGGGGACATTCATGATGCCCCAAAACTGGCAGGCCAGCTACGAGCTGTCCTGCCTTCCCCTGAGCCCCCCAGGCTGGAGGAGAAAGGAAGTAGATGCAGCCATGGCCGGATTTGTGGATATTTGACGTTGTAAATAGCATTAGCAAAGGTCAGGCTGGCATCCCTGGCTCTGGGTCTCTGCCTTGACCGCTCATTTGTTGCACTCAGCCATTGCCTGTAATAGCAGCCTGAGGAGACACGAATTTTTCTGTGTGCTTCGGAGCGATGCTAGGAAATTGGGCCCTTTGGTAGATAATCAAGCATATTCATTTTCATTTAGGTGTTGGATAAAAAGGATGATTTTGCATAAAGGGAAAACTACTAGTCGCTAATTATTTTGAATTGCGAGGCCTGCGATTTCACTGGGAGCTGCAGAAATCCAGGTGCCCGACTCCTAAAAAGAAAAAAGAAAAAAAATCAAATACCCTGCACTCCCAGGCAGTGCAATTTTCCTGGTTTTCCTTTTTTCCATCTGCTTCTCTCCCTGAGCAATAGGAAACCCAACGCTGGCACGGTCTGTTGTGCGAGTGGGTGAAGACTGAGGTCGATGTGTTTGATGCATTAGCAAGTGCCAGCTGGTGATAGTTTTACAGACACTGGGCTTTAGGGGCAGGTGCTGAGTGTTCTTCAAAGCTGTTCTCCCTGTGGCATCACCAAGTGCCCTCTCCAGGGGTCTTGGGCTAGATGGCTGTGCCTCCTGTACAAGTGGTTAGGTTAAAAAAAAAAAAGGGGGTCTCAAACATTTTTATTCCTATTCCCTTGAGCCCCATCCTCCTTGGACACTCTCATGTACCTGAACCACGTTACAAGGGGAAGAAACGGGTGATGGTGCTGAGGCAGGAAGGAAAGGTGATCTTCAGCCATTGCGTCCCAAACGGCCTGCATTGTAGCAGCCCCCGTTAGCTGGACCTGGCTCGGGACTGAGTGTCCTGCCAGACCCTTGTCCTGCTTTGTCACCTTGTGTCTCTGCCCATGCCAGCAGCAGGGTCACCCTTTCCCCCCCATCTCCCTGAGTCTCCCGTCACCTCCTCCACAGCAGACATGATACGCTCTCGAAGCCTCTGCTGTGGCTCAGGGCAGTCCCTCGGGGTTGCTGCCTGATTCCATGGGTGGTGACAAAGAGTGCAGAGGTCAAGCATGAAGTTCTACGTTTCTTCTTGAAAGCGCGCAGCCATAATACCTGGGACACTGTCACATACAGTGCTCAGAGTTGGTGGCACCCATTTGTCAGCGTGCCCGAGTTTATTCTGAGTTATGCTGATCCTCAAAGCCAGGCTGCTACCAGGAGTGTTTTGCTATTAACCTTCGCGATAGGGTGCTCTCGTT
>JANHGO010002491.1:0-29845 GCA_024606505.1 Aquila spilogaster
CACTCCCCCCCCACCCAGTGGGATGGGGGAGAAAATCGGGAAAAGAAGTAAAACTCATGGGTTGAGATAAGAACGGTGTAATAGAACAGAAAAGAAGAAACTAATAATGATAGTGATAACACTAATAAAATGACAATAGTAATAATAGAAGGATTGGAATATACAAATGACGCACAGTGCAATTGCTCACCACCCGCTGATCGATGCCCAGTTAGATACCTCCGCCCCCACTTCCCCCAGTTTATATACTAGACGTGACGTCCCGTGGTATGGAATACCCCGTTGGCCAGTTTGGGTCAGCTGTCCTTGCTGTGTCCTGTCCCAGCTTCTTGTGTCCCTCCAGCTTTCTCGCTGGCTGGGCGTCAGAAACTGAAAAATCCTTGACTTTAGACTAAATATTACTTAGCAACAACTGAAAACATCAGTGTGTTATCAACATTCTTCTCATACTGAACTCAAAACACAGCACTGTACCAGCTACTAGGAAGACAATTAACTCTGTCCCAACTGAAACCAGGACAACAGTTGAATAACTTTTTAGCCTGCAAGTAGAAGAAAATCACAGATGAGAGACTGCTGTTCTACCTACCTACCTCTGCTTGAATTGGTTACTGGAATCTGCTGTGATTCCTATCTTGCCAAATAATGAGAAGTGGAGAAAGTTGAAAACTGACTGATGCTACCTACAAATTGTTAGTGTCATTTCTTCCATATGCCCACAAGCATTATTTCTGAGTCTAACCAATGTTAATTTATATTTACTGCCTCTTCATCAAGCTGGAAAAAAAGAAAGGAAAAGGTGGATGAAAAATGTTTTAGTACAGTTTGGGGTTCTGCCGACAGGCAGCAAAGTCATTACTTCTGCTGCAATGTGGGATGCACAAAGAAGCAGTCATCTTTCTGTTTCTTACTTTTTTCATAGGCTGTTCTATTGTTTGGCATTACTGATAAAAATGACACAGAAAACTTTGGAGGCTTTCCCACTTAGGGGCTTTTCCCCCCTGGTCTGTAATACACTTTTGCTGGTAGAGCTCAAAGCCCTTTGGAAAGGGTGTCAGTATCACTAACTTCATGGCACAGGGAAAGCACAGAGGCACAGCCCTACCACTCCTTTAGAGTTCCGCTTGTTCAATGGAACAAAAAGCAGAATCTTGCAAAGGAAGATCAGTCTCTGACTGATCCCATGAAACAGAAGAAGGGATTAAGTGGCATAACTGATAGAGGAATAGGAAGATCCTGGTAGACCTGCCGTAGAAGTGCTCATTGGTTTATGTGTGGGAGTGGGCTAGCAGAGGGCTCCACTTAACTGCACTTGTCCCCTCATGCTTACTTTCTGCATGTGCCGACAGAAAGAGATACGGTTCTCTCCTCCCTCGCTCGCTCGCTCCACCTGTTCTTTCAGTAAGTGATGATGGAAGAGAGCACCAAAATCCCTGCTAGCTGTCTCTGGGTGGTGCAAATCTAGGTGCTGAGGTGCCAACAGACACTTGTCCTGTCAGCACTCCTAGGCAGTGTGGTAGACAGGTACTTTTTGGCCTCTTTCTTCTAACTCGGTGTACATTGTACATTTTTCCACCAGGTAAAGCAATGCAGAGTTTATTCTCCTCTGCATCGTGTCAACTTTATGGAGCCTGAGACAGGCTTGATTTAAGACAAATGAGTTTGTAATACACAGCATAGTCAGAGTCTTCCTTCCTAGAAACCAAAGAAAATTTGTCATAGATGCTGTAATAGCTGGCAAACAAGTATCCTTTGATGAATGATACTGATTTTCACAAAGATCCTCAAAGTTCGTATCTGTGTTGTGCTCTGTTGCAAAGCCATAGTGCTGGGCTTTCTGGTTAGCAACTTGTCACTACTCCAAGCCTTTTTAAGATGAAGAATTCCCTTTGAAAAGATGTCTTGTATGCAAAATGATTTGAAAAACTCCTCGATATCACTGCTTAAGCCATCTATAAACAGCACACTGAAAGTTTCCAGAGTTAATAAATGGTAATTAGCTTCTACTAGTATCTTAGACATACAATTTCTTATAGGTTATAAGCACACTGGATCCAATTTTGCATTCAATATTAATAATCAATTATTGAAACATCATTGAAACATCTATTAATCATTTTAAGCTTCGTTAACTATTTATCAATGTGCTGCTGCTGCAAATTCTGGCTTTAGATTCTACCATTGCAGTACTGTTGATGACTACTATAAGGTACAATTTTAAAGGCTAGCAGGCATGTATTAGGAAAATGATGCATTGGTGATTAGATTCCCATGGCTTGCTGATGACGTATTGTTGGGCCAAGTTCATCCAACTGCCTGGAAAAGAAATCTGAATGTTTGGTGTATTTAAGTGCACTCTAATTCACACTTGTTCAGGGGTTAATCTCATATACTGATACTTATCTAAACAAATTCACTAGAGGAACCCCAAGAATTAATAAATTCACATCTTTTAACAGAGACTAACAAATACTATAATTACATTCCAAGATATAAGATTAATTTCCTCCCCTCTACTACTTCTGCCACTTCTATGGCAATTTTCCCCTTTAGAAGTTGTGCAACTGAAGCTCTTTGGTATACAATGATAATTATAGCCAAGGTATTTGGGACATGTTTTTATCTTTTTTGTTTGTTTGTTTGTTTGTTTTCCCCTCCTTTTTATCCTCTTCTTTTCTCTAATATTTTTAAAAATGCATCTTAGCTATATAGCGATTGAACATTTTCTTTCAACCAGTTTTCTTTAATTTACTTTTCTAATAAAGAGAGAAAAGTTACAATAAAGCTACTTCTCTGTACTCCTCCAGAACTTTATCTGCATGTGCACTGGATGTTAATGCTCTGCAATTACTTAGTATGACATAGGACCAGTCCTGCAAACCTTATTTACCATGGTTGATGCACTGCTTTGACAACTTTATTTCCTCAATGATGACTTCATGCATGAAGAAGCGAGACTAGGGCTATAACATACTTGGCTTGCCATTGTTTTTGAAAGGAGCTGAGAGATTTAGGAGCATGTAACTCCTTTTCAAAAGGCTAATATACTTACATACCTTTGAAACTCCTCAGTGATGGTTAGACATTTGCATGCCTGTCACTTTTAAAGTGAGAACTGGTCTTACAGGTCACATGCCTGCTTTTGAAACTTTTAGCTTGTATCAATCATAAAAATATTCACAAAGGAAGATTTTAACTTAAAAAAAAGACAACTGTTGAGTGAAAAGTCTAGACAGGGTAACTGGTTCAAAGCCTTGTTTCTGGTAGAAGGCTGGATGAGCTCCTTAATTAAGAGAATTAAGAGAAGATTTTGGCTTCAGCCTTGAAAGGATGAATTTTCTTGGCATATAAAAATTATTTTTCTGCATTGATGTTGACACTTTTATGCAAACTGTATTTTGTGAATAACAGTTGATTTTGAGATGTTATAGGTATGGAGTAGGCCAAGATATTTTCCTTCTGATTTTTGTGCCAGGTAAAGACTGCTAACAGTAATGCAGCAGAAGAGAAATCTGGTACCAAAGTGCATAGCAATTCTTTTTTTCTTGATTTAAGCCTAAAGGGCCATGCACTTAACATTTACAAAGAGGGATTTTTTTTTTTACTTATCTCTTCTGTTTCATAAGACAGTGGAACAAATGTCATATAAGGCATAATTCCTGTGAAATAAGCAGAATGAGTTTATAGAAATGAAGTTATTTCCCTACAACTATAAAATTAACAGAGAAGAATGTACATTATATTAAGTTCATAGGAATTTCACAGTGCCACAGAAAGTGGATCTTTAGGCTGTCATGTGGAATGGGAATGGAAAGAACATCCCCCAACCCATGAGAAGGGACAAAGGTTCAGTTACTATAGTGCTCAATGTACTGTTACGAGAATGTGCTTAGGGCATCCTGGGAACACTAATGACCTCCAGGATATTACTGTGATATTATGGTAACTAATGTGAACTTAGAATAGGAAACAAGGTAGAAGTAAAGGTTAGTTTTTCTCAGTGGAGACCTGCCACTACTGGAGACACATGAGGTTCTGTGCTGTATGGTGTATTTTTAAATAACATGGAAAAGGGATGAAGATAAAGTTGTCTGATGACATTCAGATAGTCAGGGTAATAAAAATGAAAACTGACAGCAAAGATGTGCAGAAATGTCTCACAATATTGACTGTAGAATGACTGATGAAGTTTAGTGTGAGTATATAAAATGATGCATCTGTGGAAAAATAATCTGAACTTCAAATATGCAGTGATAATTTCTGAGGCCACCTATCAAAGAGATCTCATAATAGTTATGGTTCTATGAAAAGTGTCAAATTGTGGTTTCAACAGCAGGCAAAAGTACAAACTGAATGTGAGGAAATACAAGGAAAGAACTAAGAGAATAGAGAAGAAAGAATTATGCCATTTTCTAAATCTGTGGAGCACCCACACCTAGAGTTCTGTGAACTAGAGCTGCAAAAATATACAGAGAACGTGATCAAAGGTATGGAATTACTTCTGTATAGGAAAGGAACACATAGACTAAAGCTCATTGAGACTGGTGAGGAAGAAGATAAAGATCTGTAATTATGAGTAGCACAGACAAGATGGATAGGGGTAGATATTCACTGTTTCTCATCAAAAAAACCCCATTGAGATATTAAGTTAATTGGGTACTAGTTCAAAACAATAGCGATAGAAAGGTGATTTTTCACTAAACATATGACTAAACTGTGGAATACATTATTGCAAGAGACTGTTGATACCAAATCTTTGAATAGCTTCAAAAACTGATCGGACAAATTCATGGATGAGAAATCCTTTACGGGCAATCAAATGCAGTGGTACCACCTCTGGCTGAAAAGCTACTGAGCTGTAGATTGCCAGAGGCTGGGAGAGCATGGTGAGGCAGCAGCACTATTCTAACATTCTTCCCTAACCATCCACTTTTAACCACTGTCAGAAGCAAGATGCTGGTGTAGGTGGTCTCTCTGATGATGTGGGTCCAGTCTTCTTAACGTGTGCTGGTCTGATACTGAGACACCTGCATTTCAGTTCAGGGTAGCAACATGGGCATGATGCCATGGAGCAGAGTGATGACAGACCTGTTTCTGTAGCTCTGATTTGTTTCTGTGGTAGGTTTCACAGCCAAACAACTAAAATGATTAAGGAGCAAGAGGGAAAATTTGGGGTGATGAGGTCAGATTAATGACTATGTGATGTGCCAGTGTACAAGTATGAAGGAACTTGATAAGAGTCTGTGGACTGTAGTCTTTGGTGATGTGTGGTACCATAATTCAGAAGTTATGGGAATGACAGTGACGTATGGGAGTTGAAGATATAGTCCCACAAATACGGTGTAAACACCAGTACAGAGAAGGCAATTTTAGTTATGTTAAGGAGTATCAGTAGAAATAACAAGATCCGATGGGAAAAATAACACACAATCGAGAAATTAAAAGACCATTAGGTAATGCACAGGGGGATTAAGACAAGGTTTCAGAGGCAGCTTATAATTCTCGTATTTGTTGACTTTTGAATATTTATCTTTGTGAACTTAATATGCTTTTAATGTAGAGTTTTGTTTCCTGAGTTTTAAAAAGAGCAAAACTGATATCTTGCCAGTTGTTTCAGAGACAGGACTGAGGGCAGAAACCTGCAGGGACCTCATGGGGCTGACCAGGAGGGAAAAGCTGGACCTGCAAACCAGAATGTGAAACATGGGTGGGTAAGGCTGAGCAGCATGAGGAGGCAGAGCTTTCTGGTTGTGGCCTACTGACTCAAGAAAAAGCTGCATTTTAATGGCTGGTTCTGCTTGACTGGACTTGAGCCGTTTCCAGCCATTTTCCATACCTGAAAAAAACTTTTGTGTATTCTCAGGTGAGTCCCATACAGGGCTGGCAGCACCCCTGGATATTAGCAGTCAAAGCTGGGGACTTGACCCCTCTCAGTGAGCACAATGACTGGCAAGAGGGCAATGGCTATTGCTTCAAAAATGGAAGGTGCTCATTAGAGTTTAAAATGGTTTAACTCACTACTAAAAGCAGTTTTGTGCTGGTACGTCAGGCAACCTTAATGATCAGCAGTATCACCATCTCTAGTTATGATAATGTTCTTGACTATTTCTTGATCTTGTCCCTTCCATGTTATCTCCATGATGCTTTTTAGGCAGTAGTGTCGTGTCTCAAGACACCTGATGGAAGCCTTATCATTGCTAATGTTAGTGACTGGATGGGACAACACATTGTAGAGAACAGTCCAACACTGTAAGGGTAATAGTTTAATAGCTCTTTTCCATGTCTACTTCCAGGTTTCTGTGAGTCTCTCACTTTCTACTAAACTTTTGGTAACTTTCTTAGGCAAAACGTTTGCCACATCAGCTAGTTAAGTTGAAACAGAAAATGTAAACACGACTTGAGGAAGGAATTTTTGTCAAGAATTAAGCTCAGAGATCATATCATCATTAAAACTGCATGAAAGATTCTTTCTCCCTCTCCTGGCAATGCACATTCATTTCAAAGACTGTAGTTCCTTTCTGCTTAGCTTTCACGTTTTTGGTGAATAAGCAGAATTTGGCAATTGGACTTTTTTGAAAATAAAAGGACTGAAGAACCCCATGAAAGAAAAGAAAAGTAGGATTAAAATGTATTTGAAACTATAGACATGAAGCTCTGGAAAAGCTAGCATTAAAATTTTCTGAAATAGTTGACACTGTTTGTCTGAAAACATGTATGTATTGTCATATTTACCAAGTGTGCAGGGATCATCAATCAGGGCAGCACAGCAAGTTGTAATGCACATGGAAAAGGCCTTTTTTTGCTCTGTTTTTTACTGGCAAGATTTGCTTCCAGGCCTCCCAGTTCTCTGAGCTTGGTGGTAGAGTGCATGGGAATGAGTATTACCTGCGGGGGTGCTGGCAGGGCCCATCCTTGGCAAATGGACTGGCAAGCAGCACCTGTAGGATAACAATATGTTGATGCATGTAAGAATACTGCTGAAATAGCCTGATTTTGTACTTTGTTTATTTTTAAAAATCACTTGGCCTTCTCAGCTGGTCATTTACACACTGCTGAAATATTTTGCAAATGTTTCATAAATTGGGGAGTGAGAGGAGGGTAAAAAAATCAGCTTGTTACTTTTTGCAAGGGTTATATAATTTTTTGGTATTTTGCCAATTATGTGTTATTTGTGACTTTAACGTAACTGAAATGGTTTGCAAACCTTAGCATGGATAAAAATCTTGTAATAAGCCACACTGGAAAAGCATTGCTTATTCTTTGCTGTTGATAATTTTTCATTTATTATTCCTTGCACCTTCACTGGAAATATTTCAGCTTTTTTTCTAGAAAGATATTCTCATTAGGTACTCTGAAATTTATTAGCTAACCATTGTGTAGCACTTTACACTTAAATTAAAAGTGCTTGACACTACTGCAATCTACATATTCATATATGGGATGAAACATTCACTTTTTTTTGTCACTCTACAGGGAGAGTGGCCAATGAATGTACAATGGATTGAAAAAGTAAACAACCAGGGTTTAAAGACTTGGGATGAGGTGAAATTTGAATATTTAAAATATGTACAAAGAAAGACTTGAAAGCACCTACAGAGTGTACATACAGCTGGGTTTATAAACAACTAAAATGGCAAAAGACAAGAGTATTAAAAATGCAGAAATTCTAACAAAAGCCACTGTTAAATTTAAAATATTTGATAGGAGTAAAGGTAAGTTTTACAATTGCCGAATGATGGATAAACAGCAGGGTCAGACTTCAATTCAAAGTAAAATGGAGCCATTCATAACAAAGTATGTGCCTATCATTCTCCAGCAAATTTTTGTTGGCAATGGTCTGACTTCTTACTGCTTGATAGTTTGTTGCCTAGTTTAAGCTTATTGCTTAGGTTACCTCTAAACTCATTGAGTGATAGATTTTTCTCAGAGAGTGATTATCCCCTGCCATGATGAATCTCTATGAAGAAATTGTCAGGGAGGTTTGCACTTAGCCAAGCATTACACTGTTTGCTTAATTAAAAGAATAAAGACTGAAAGGGTAAGTTCCCCCCCCCCTTTTTTTTTTTAACAGAGCTGTAGCTACTTTATAACGTTTCCTCTGGGTAAGGATGGAATTGCTAAGATATGCTGGTTCAAGATTATTTTTTCTTTATCAAAGCACAAGCAATTTTTCATTGTGGTGACTTCCTCTGCCCTTGAATAGCTGGCAGGCAGGTGACTTGGGCATAACAGCATTTGACTTACAGAAGATGGAAGACTGACTACTGTGCCCTTGCCAAATTCTGCTTAGTTAATTGACTCAGTATCAAAATATTTGCCTGCTTTCTTGGATAAAGAAAAAGGGGAAAAAAAAAAAAAAAGGTCAGGATAAATGAATAAACTGGGAAATAGCCCCTCAGTTTTTTCAGTCTAAGCAGAGTGCACAAGGAAGTAAATTTAAGTCTTAAATGATTTTTTTTTTTTTTTACCAGACAGCACATATCAAGATCAGCTATTGATTACAGCTTGCCTTTTTGTACTCTGATGCTTTTTATTGACTTTTCTTCAGTGCCCTGTGATGCAGTACCAAAGTGATTGGATCAGTATATTTTCCCTTCGGGATTACAGAAGAAATCTTGGATGCCTTACAGATGTGTGTATTAGGCCTCCAAATATTCAGTGTTCACATTAAATGAACAAGAAATACATCATTCTTAAAAGGCAAAGAAGAAAGCCACTCTGATGAAAATGCTTTTTTGTTCTGTTGAGATATCCGCAGATCTGTGCAGAGAGGTAGGAAGGTCTGTTTAAAGCAGGCTATTCCTTGGAAAATAAATATGGCAGGACATCTGAATGCCTGTGGGTTTTCTGCTGGTATGTGCAATGCTTTGGTCATGAGGTGTGCTAATGTTACCTTTATTTTTCCTTTGTTCCCTTAATTTGGTAGAGAAATATCACTGGCCCTGATCCTCATTTATATTTGGGCTGTTACACCTCCTGACAGAGGAGAGGTTGTACTTTCATGTCCTTGTATGTTCCCAGGTCGGGGGTGATTTCTCCAAGGACAGCAGCTAAGAACTTCTGAGCACCTGAAGTTGCGTGCTAAGAAGTTGGATTTACACAGGACATTACAGATAGCTTTCCTGTGTTACTGTTTCCCATCAAAGCAAAGAACTGTTCCTGTAGGTAATCAAAGTTACAGACATTTCACAGCCAGTGGTATAGCTTTTGTTTTATTAGTAGCTGGGGGCACATTTATGCAATGTCATGTTTTGTAATGAAAGAGGTGGGAGGAGGTGTAGGGCTGCAGGACACAAACTGGAGCCTTTGGAGCGCTGCTGAGGATGTAACGTTTCTGGGTCAATAACCACTCCAGTCTCCTTCAGTGTAAACTAATACTTGCCTCCTTTAGTCTTACCTAAGTCACTTATAAATCTTCTTCCATTTTAGTATGTCAGCACTCCTCAGTTCTTAATACTTTTTCTTCACAGAGTTTCTGTGTGATAGGTAAGCACTAGTGTTTAGCTAAGGGGTGGGGGCAATCTAGCAAACTGTTGAAGCATTTGCTGCCCATGTGTGGGAAGGTAAAAAGTAACTCAGATGAGAACAGCACCACTTTAAGCACAGTCTTTTCCTTCTTTTCCTGATCCAAGTACCTTTTAATCAGTCTTTTGTCTTTTCTTCCTGATTGTAGATCAGGGCCAAAGAAGAACATAGGTAATGAAATGCCTCTTCAAATGTCCCTCCAGGGCCTCATGGTTCACATGGTCTGTCTCTTCCTTATGGGCACCAATCTGTATTATTAAATATTTGGATTTACGTATTTACTACCCAAAGGCTTAAGATGCTTTGTCATATGTACAGCACACATGCCTCAGTCCCTGGCTGAGGTGGACTACTTTGCATGAGTGATCAGGGGAGGAATCCTATTTATTTGAGCAGGGAATTAAGTTGTAAAGGAAAAGAGGCGAAAACAGGCATGTGGCAGTTTCCTACTGTTTTAAGGTCAGATGTATCTTGGGAAACTTGTTCTGATTACTGATGTAATCAAAATGTGGTGGGAGATCCTGTTATGCTGCCCCAGTGTTAAGAGAAGAGATTTTGGATTCCTGGAGTATTTACAGAAAACAATTCAGCCTACTTCTTTTAGCAGACAAGTTGAAAAAGCATCTTTGCAAAGTGTCTTACATGCCACATGGAGGGAAAAAAACCCCCCAAGAACAACAGCTGAAAGCTTAAGAACAGTCCTGTTGTAGGATTGCCTCTAGTCCCGTTTAATACTGTCACAGCAAAGCAGCCTGCATTCCCCAGTAATGCGGGTGCAGCAGGAGGGCAGCTGTGTAGCGTTGGAGGCAGCTTTCTAGTGCTACTTGGCGGACAGGGTGACCCTTCGCAAAAACGTGAGACCGTAATTGCCCCTGTGCTATCTGGCCCAATGAGAATAGAAAATCAGCACAAGCTGAATGAGCAGTGTAAAATAGCATTATTTCTTTCCTTTTCAGAGTGCTCCAAGCAGTGCACATTGGATCACTGCCTTGAAGTAATTCAGCCCTTCACCCAGTAAAACCCCTAAGTGTGCATTTAACTGTAAGCAAGCAAATAATCCCACTGGAGTCACTTAAGGGCCCTGTGCTTAAATGCTTTGCTGGAGCAGGACCTGAGCTTGTAGCTGGTTGGTTGGAAAGGCCTGTGGAGGCCTCACATACAGGACTAACGTGAGCAACAGTAGTCCGTGGTGCTTAGGCTCAACAGCTCAAAGGACACGGTAATCCTTGCAGCATTTCTTAATTTTAAGTATTTTAATCAAATTGCTATTGTTAAGGAACTAATGCAAAAATCACTGATGCAGAGATACAGGGCATAGCATGAAGTTATTATTAAAATTTTGTCTCCTACCTGTTTATTTCCATAGCAAAGATACTTGCGGTAGTGGCCATTGCACAATGAATTCCCTTCAGTGCTGTGCAAGTTCCCATATGTCTCTCTGCAACTGATTTTCCTGATAGCGAAAGGTGAAGAACCAGAGAGTGCCTACTAACCACTTGATAGGCAGCACAGCAGATTCGGGCTCTGGTACCAGCAACGCTCACCCCACAAGTTTTAAGGGTGGAACTGGCAGCCTATTAATTTGAGCAGACTGCAGTCGGGTGCTACATCTGCCCTCTGCTATGAGAGCAACCTGTTCCTGTCTGCCACTCAAACTGACACAAGCTGTTTCCCAAGCAATTAATTCATTATAAAGTAATGAGTTTGTCTAGTTAAAGAGATATATGGTACTCTAAGGAAGGAGGAGGAAATTGCTAACAACAACATCAAAAAAAGATGACTTAAGCTCTAGAAGATACAGTGGGGATATATTTCTTCTATTTTCACACCTGGATAAGCAAAAAAATACATTGTTCCATAATAATTAAAAACTAGGTGTAGATGATCTTTATAGATTATCTTTATAGATTACTATTTATAGAGCACTGTTCTTTTGAAGCAGATTTCAGTGTATATTCTACTAATGCAATTAAAATGAATATGGATTAGAATATTGACTTGTTTTTAATATGAGATGTTTTCCCAAGGTTCTAAATTTATTTTTTTTTTAAAGGGATAGGTTTATTTTTCAAATATTCCTGGGAAGACTTATTTTTAACTTAGGATCTTTCAGATGCAATGTTTTGGCTTTCTGGTGTTACCCTTTTTGTTTTACTCTTTACTTTTACTTTCCTCTGCTACTTTTCCTCCTTTTAAGAAAGAAAAAATTTAAAAAATGAATCTAAAATCTATAAAAATGGACTTGTCAAAAATCAGAAAAAAAACTTTAGAAAAGCAGCAAATCCTTTTAAAACACTGTTCCAAACAAAAATATTTCAACCAGCTCTAGTTACAGTTTTGAATAAAAGCACTCTGCAAGCCATATCGGAAAGAGAAGGCCTCAGCAAAGAAGGTTGTCTTAAGAATGAAAAAAGATCAAAAGACCTATTCAGGCACTAGGAGCTCCCTTGTGGGAGCTGTGTTAGGCTTAGCAAATGGGCAAGGGCATATACAACGCCTGTTCTTTGAGGGAAGAAGGGGAAGAGAGGAATTATATGGAAGAGAGGAATTATATGGACTTGCTTACTGCAGTGAGGAGCTGTAAAAATCAGCTGCTTGAAACCCCAGCTCCTGTAAACTGAGGTTACAGTTGAAGGTGCTAATTCACTCCAGCTGTGAATCTGTCCCAAGGAGGGATAATTTCAGTGTGGACCTTCATAGGAAGGTATAGGAAATATCTGATTGTGGGAGTGCAGTCAGTGTGTGAATAGGAGTATTTTCAAAGTTTGCCACTGGCCAAGATGAAACGGTTGAAGATAACTGGAGTGGCTAAGCCCCTGGAGCAGATTTTTAGGGCATGACCATTGGATAGCCTTTTAGTAAACCCCTGGTGTTTTGCTGACCCGTAATGTGCTTCCTTCTGTTTACTTACAGGTCAGTTGCTGGGCCTGCTCCTCCCCTTTCTATCTGTGTTATATTTAATCAGCCCGAGTGTAGTTCACTTCTCCAACTGTATTGATTCTTAGAGCAGATTTCATCAGAACCTAAAAAAGGAAGCATAGACTGCTCTCCTCTTATTCTTTGACTGATGCTTTCTTTTACCTTACATGACAAAGTGATAGATGTACTTAGTTAACTTTCTGCAAAATCATTAATGCCACCCTTACCGGTTGGCTACCCCAGTATTGGTTAAATAGCTGTCATGTGTTTGTTACCTGAGACACTCCAATAGTGTATAATCGGACCATTAATTTTCTTCTGGGGTTGATCCTACAGAACTGGTATGAAATGCATAGCTAAGGGTGGAAAGAACTAACATCCATTCTAGCAATCAGATTTTTCCTGGTTTAGCCTCAGATTAAAGCTGCAAATTGACAAAAGTTCACTTGGAAAAGCTGAAGTGTTCAAAAGAGATTCTTCTGATGTTTTTTCCCCTCGTGATTAGAGTCTACAACAAAACCATGCATAACTACCTCCTTCCTCCCCAATCTCCCTGACCCCTCAAAGGGCCTGAGGTCACTAGACCTGCTATATAAGTGACCGCTCACCAAAAGGAGATTATCTGGTCTGATCCCTGATGTGCCCACTGACTTTCACCTTCACTCTTCCAATCCCCATTCAATTCTGTCATTTGACAAGTGCTCTTGTTAATGCTTAGCCAAAGCTTATCATCCCCAGAAGGGGAGCCAATCTCAGTCTTGAAACTTGGCATTCTAGAGGATCCACCACCAGTCTCCACAGACATATCATCATCGTGGTTAAGAATATGTCTTCTTATTTATCTGACTTTTGTCTTGTTAAATTACAAAGGCTTTTAGTACTCTGTGTTTTTCCCTGTGAAGATCTTTATATAGTAGTCAAGACATTTCTTAATTGTCTTTTTGATAAACTAAACAGTTAGGGTTCTTTAAGATTCTCTTTGTAAGTTATTTTCTACAACCCTAAAAATGTATTGGTGGATCTTTTTCTGTACCTTACCTCATTTTGTCAACATCATTTTAGAAGTATGGAAAACAAAATGTTACCCAGCTTTACAAAAAGCCCACAAAATATGTGGGCAAAGGTAAAAATCTGCTCTCTATTTCCCTTTAATCCTCCACCTGTTTATATACTTAAGACCGTAGACTGGTTTCATCGTAGTGGGAGCTCATTTACTCTGATTCCTAAAATTCTTTCCAGTCTTGTGGAGATAGAATAGAGCCATCTATTTTGTGTCTTAGTATGTAGAAATTCTGTGTTCAAATGTATTCCATCTTTTCAGTGGGGTTCAGCTATCCGGATCCAATATGTTTTCATTTATTTTATCTAATTTTGTTATTATCTTGCAGTTGTTTATTGCCTATCAGTCTATCTCCTCCTGCCTACTTTCAAAGGAAGAGTTTCTCAACACTTCCTGCACCAAACAGCACTCAATCTACTGCTAATCTGTTGAATATCCAGCAAAAATTCCCCATTTCATGAGGATTCCTCACTGGCAACTACTTCTTGAATGATGCCAGTTACAGAATTATAAATCTATGCAATATGTATGTCATTGATACTGATCAGTAAAAAAAGTCAGAAGTGTCATGCGTGGTTTCAGTTGCCTGGCATCTGTATGATGTCCCCAAGTTTGAAGAATAGAGAATGTTTGAAAATTTGGACAACCTTCCTGGCTGTACTGTAACCCTAGTGCCTGTGAAAGATGTTACACAAGAAGCTCTACTCTGCAATCCGAAGGTTTGACTGAAGCTTAAAACAACAAAATGAGCTTTTAAGTTAATTAGCTCAGCAAGCAGTAATAGGTCTATAGCAGCACAGACTATGAAACCTGTCCAGGACCCTGAAAAATACCTCTGGGGCTAATATATGATGAACACTGTGTTGCTTGAGGTTAAACTAACTGAGGATAAGTGTTTTAGCCTACAATTGGATATGTTCATGGGTTCCAGTCAGAGCTTTAGACTGTAGCATACACTGGGTCAATACAAGAATTACTTTTTTAGCGTTACGTTTAATCTAAAAAACCCTCAAGGTATGTCAAATCCTTTCTGTCGCTGTCATGAGCAAACAACCAAAAAAATCACAAACAAATCCAACTTCATTCAGATGCTTCATTACTCATGTAAGCAACTCAGCTGGAGAAAACACATAACGACATGTTTAACTTATGTGGATGCCCATTGGCAAGTCAAAGGTGTCATGCTACTTGGTATTATCTTGTGGCTCTGCCTCAACATCCCGTTATATATATGAAGACATTTAAGCACAGATTAGCAGCCTGTTTAACAGGGCCCATTGTGGGCAGCAGAAGAGCCTGGCTGACCGAACAGCTCGGTCATTTCGAGACAGTCAGTTTCTGTTCTCAGACCTGCTGGTGTAAATTCTTTGTGTTCCTGTTGATGAACATTATACTGGAATTTCTCAGATAGGTTCTGGTTCATCACATCTGGTGCACAGTTTGAGATCACATAAACATTAACCAGGTGGTGGGAAAGAATTTTTCATACTTTTCAAATCGCATTTTAACTTTTCAACTTTTGTTTTGTTGTAAAAGGTGTCTGAAAGTTTACGTGAGAAGTGTTTTTGTACCAAAAAATGCCCTTCTCTCTTTCCCCTCTTCCCAAATATTTGGCTGCTAGGTTTTCAGTTTCTGTGGCTTTGGTAGATGTCTTCATCCTGACTCCTAGCCCCTTACCCAGAAAAATTAAGATACTGATTTAAATAAGCAGATTCAAAGCAAATTTTTTGTTTTCTTTTGTACCTAACAAGTGTGCACAAATACGGAGCCTGATCCTGAACCTTTTTCTGAAATGACCAGCACATTTAGGTCCCACACTTGTGAATAAAGACTGCACATATATCTTAGGGAGTAGAGATCCTGTTTTCATATTTGAGTAGTACAGGGCTGGCACTTTTGTACAGGATAGATACAAGCCTTATTTCTTATGCTACTATAAACTTCTTGCCTACAGTGTTGTATAGGAATTTATAAAGTCAGGCCAATTCCTGTGGGTGAAAAATAGAGATTCAACACTTATCATTGGACATTAACATTTGAAAATTTGAGCTATACTTTACACTGTATCCCACACAGTCATTTTGCTTTTCTCTCTGTATCTTGTTTTTTTCCTCCTCTTTTTCTGTGCCTTTCTGTTGCTGTCTTCTGCCTTTCAGTGCATTTCTACTGCAGCACCTGTTCAGCCCTGGCAGCTCCTGAATGCCAGTACTTCGAAGGAACTGAATCCCCTTAATTTTACTTCACCAGCTCTCTCATAGAGGCTGACAGCTGACAAACACAGTGAGGGGAAAGAGCAGCATGAACATTAGTATGAATGCGAGCACGCCGTAGTTCGCCGATGACAATACTGCCTTTGCTTTGTTAAAAAAGTTATTTGTAAACGTAAAGTATAGGAGTCCCTCACATAACAGATGAAGTAAATTGGTATACTGCCTCATGAACAAGCTTTTCTTACTTTGCCTCTTGGTTTTTCTTTCCATTCCCCAAACAATGTTTGAATTCAGCCATTTATATCATGTGTAGTACAATATATGTAAAAGAAGAAGTAAAGGATCTCCAAGACCTGTGTGATGCTACAAGTGTAACCACAATAGTTCCCCAATTTACACCATTCTTTTCCATGGTACTTGGGTTTTTATACCATTATCACTTCTGTAGTATCATCTTCCATACAGGTTTCTCGGTGGAGTGTCTCCTGCCAGCACTAGTTAGTGTCTTTCAAATGAGTTTTTATTGCTCATCTCTGTCTTGTCTTTCCACCTGTCTATATGGATGCCCCCTGGCAAGTCAAAGATATCATGCTACTTGGTATTATCTTGTGGCTCAGTGTCGTGGTTTAACCCCAGCCAGCAACTAAGCATCACACAGCTGCTCACTCACTCCCCTCCCACACAGTGGGATGGGGGAGAGATTGGAAAAAAAAAGTAAAACTCATGGGTTGAGATAAGAACAGTTTAATAGAAAGAAAGGAAGAAACTAATAATGATAACAATAATAAAATGACAATAATAGAAGAATTGGCATATACAAGTGATGCACAGTGCAATTGCTCACCACCCACCTACCAATGCCCAGTTAGTCCCCGTGTGGCGATTCTCCCCAGCCCCACTCCCCCCAGTTTATATACTGGGCATGACATCACATGGTGTGGAATACCCCTTTGGCCACTTTGGGTCAGCTGTCCTGGCTGTGTCCCCTCCCAGCTTCTTGTGCCCCTCCAGCCTTCTTGCTGTCTGGGCATCAGAAGCTGAAAAATCCTTGACTTTAGACTAAAGATTACTTGGCAACAACTGAAAACATTAGTGTGTTATCAACATTCTTCTCATACTGAACTTGAAACACAGCACTGTACCAGCTACTAGGAAGACAAGTCTATCCCAGCCAAAACCAGGACACTCTGCGGAGCTCTATTATGTGCTTTCCCCTTCTAATGTCAGCAAGGAGATCAGCTTTTAATGGTGAGCACCTGGCTCCCATTTCAAGTGTCTGCTACAGTCGTTGTCCCCTTTTCTTGCCAGTCTCTCCAGCACACTTCCCTTTCTAACATGTTTAGATTTCTGGTTTGGGACTTTGATAAAGGTCCCTTTAAAACGTATTTTGCTTGTTGTAGAATGAAATAAGGAGATCACATTGTGTCAGTGCTGTGTACTTCACATGGCTATTCCATCTACAGATTCAGTTGCTGGTGTTGGCAGTCTTAATAAGAATTCTGAATGATCTGGGCTACTCAGCTGCTGGACCTGGGAGATCAGAGCAGATGTTGACCTTGGAACGTGGCTCAGGTCTTTTAACTAGAAGAAGCAGTAGCTGCATTTGCTGGGAGCACTCCAATATGTTGTCCATGCTACCTTTATGATAGATGGTAAGGATTTATTTATCCATAGAGAGTTAGTGATCTCATTTTTTCTTAATCCAAATGAAAAAGGAATTTATTGCTTTCTGTAGCAAAAGCTACTATTGCATCCATCACGCGAAACATCAAGCAAAAATATTTGTATTCCAGTTATTGAAAAGAGCAGAGAGCTATTACGTGAATCCTCTTGAGCTGCTCGTTTAGCTCATCTCTGCCTATTCAGGGATTTAGTTGGAAAGTACGTGAGAATGTTTCACTAAATTTTGTTCCTTTGTTGTTAAAAAAAAAATCAAAATATGCAAAAAATCAAAAGATGCAAGACAAGGTCACTCCTCATCTTATTGTATGATTTGTTCTCATTGGTAAAATTAATATAAATATGTTAGTGTAGAATATGCAGTTATGCCCAAGAAAGGAGTATGTTAGAGTCTGTGCTCAAAACCTGAGAGCAAAACATTCAGAAAAAATCTGAACAGATATTTTTTCATTGTTGTTTGGGTTTGTCTCTACAGATTGTAAATTGCAGTATCAGGATATGCCCTGGGGGTTTTTTCCCCCAAAAGAGTGTTTCTGTGCAGTCGTTAGATGCATGTATTTTTTTGATACGTGAAGTGGAATCTCCAGTAGCCTTCCATTATGGAGATTATAGAAGCCTTATCTATGTGTTTTACTTGGCTTTGAGCATCACTGCTCTTGAAAAAATATATTTCAGTGGACAGGGCTACATCTTGAAACGTTTCAGGTGCTTTTATCTTAAGCACTCATGGTAATTATTGCTTTGTATTATTATCTTACTATCTGGCTATTTATCATTTCATACGCAAGTTGTTTTTGTGCCCAGGTCTGATGCTGAAACAGAACTAGAGGAAAGTACAAAGAACTTTGCTTCAAAAGAAATCCTATTTCTTAATCATATATATGTAGGATCCTTCTGGAACTTAATACAATATTTTCTACTGATGTCAAATTTTCAGTGAGCTATGTACATTATACAATTTCTTTTGGACATGGAAGCATATATTTCTCATTTTAAGAAAAAAACCCACAACTTTTTTTTACAACCAGCTACCAGAAAACCATTTTTAACTTTAATTTTTGATAGTATCTAGAGGCTGAAATCAGAATTGAGCTTTTGTGTGCTATGATACATAGCCATATTATAAAATGATGGATTCTGCTTCAAAGAATTAACAGTACTGAGGGGAAGATGGGAATCTCAGTTAATCTCAGATGTAGGGAGAAGTGCTATTTTAAAGGTTTCTGAACCATTTCAGCTTTTAATGTCCCAGTATTACCTGTCTTATCAGTGATAAATGGTTAGCTTTTCATACTTTTGCAAAAGGACTTACAGACCTTGCCTTATTCATTTGTATTTTCAGAATGATGGATTATAATATTAGTCCTTCAATGTTTGGTGCTAGAACAAACACTGAATCAAACCTTTCTTTTTAATAGAGAGAGATATGCTGAAGCTAAGCGCAAAAGAACTACATAAACCATTGGTAGGAAACTTATTCACTGTTTAATACTTTGGAGTTATGATTCTTATGCAGCAGAATCTCACTAACCTCAGAGGGACAGAATTACTTATGGGAATATGTTTACTTTGCTTGTATGTGTGTGTTTGTGGAAAAAAGAATTATCTTCTAAAAATATATAGAGATTTCATACATGTGCCCCCCAAAACAGCAGTATTCTGGGCATTCTTGGTTGTGAACATTAGGCATAAACCAAAATTGCTGACATTACTTTAAAATATAAACTTTTCCTGAATGGTATGAAAACTGAAAAAAAACCTGGCATGATAAATAAAGTGTATTTTAAATCATTAGATTACATTGTGGAAAGTATTTATAATTGCCTTCTAAGGTGCTGCCAGCTTTGTGCTAATTGGACAATCTTACTTCTCCATTAAATAGACAGATGGATGACACACTTCATAAAACACCAGTTCTTATTGGCAGTAGTTGGTGTATCAATCAATATTTGCCCAGTTGAGAATAGAATTTTAAATATCAGTGCACAGTTCAGCAGTATAAACATCTGTATCACAGTTCTGCTGACAAAAATGTTGTATTATAAGCTGCATTTTCTAGAATTAAATCCATAAATATTCCATTCAAAGTGTCATTTTACTTGTCTTTAAATCAGTGCAAAACAGGAAAAGAAAATAACTAAGCTAGCAGTGATGACTTTGTCATCTTAGCAGACAGCATTGGGCAAAATTTAAGTGTTAAACTGCTGCTATGCAAAGCATTAGCCGGATGGCATGTGTGATCCTGTTCCCCAGTGACTAGAAATAGTAGTATTCACAGAACTGTTTGGCAAGTAAAAAATGTTATGTATCAAACCTTGATTAGTGGTTCTCAAAGTTGACTGTAATTTCTAGTGCTATTGGTAGCAAGTCAGATGTCTCATACTGAAAAGTTCCACTAGGATGAGAAGAGGAGCCACAACTCCTTGTTAAATATTTTGTCAAGGAAAATTGTCAGAAAGAGACATCAGATGCTGCAAAACGTGTGCCTGCTTCCAAAAAAGTAAGTGTGAAAGAAAAACAGAATGGTATGTACACATTATACCCTATATTAAGCAAAAAGATTTAAAAATGAACTTTTAAGCTGAATCAGAAATATATAGGATAAACTGTGAAATTGTTCACTGGTAGTAATACCTGCAACCTTTAGTAAACATTGGACTGCTATATAAAGGAGATAACAAATACCATATTGTAAAAACATTCAAGAAAGCAACACTGACATCATCATCTAATCATATATTATCTGTTCCCTAAGTGCATTCTTTAAAAATGATTTGAGTTTTCATCATTACTGATATTAGCAAGAAAAATCTCAGACATAACCACTTGTTTGGGTGAGAATCACCTGCAGAGAGGGCTAAGTTGAGCTACATGCACTCAGTGAACTCTCAAATTAAAACCTAAGTGAAACCTGAGTGATACCTAGACTGACCTACTGAGAGTTGAGGGCTGAGTATTCTCTAGGGAATAGAGTTACATCGCCATAGAATTATTTATATGATAGGTTAAATGATAATATTTTAGTAGCAGCTATTGTACTACATATTATTGTGCTGTGAGTCAGAATTCAATTATTTCTCCTTATAAACAAATTTTTTAATTTTTTTTTTTTAAAGATATTAAAATGATACTCAGAGATTAGAAACTTGTTGGATTTTGTTTAGGTCATCAGTTACAGGAATGTTTTATTTATTCTGTGTATGAAAGGTTAAGGTTAGACATTAAGAAAACAAGTGTATTTTTATGGGAAACTCTAGTGATTTATTCAGACCTAAGTATAAGGGAGCTTTGAAAACCATGCAGCGAGGTCTTTTCCATTCCTCACTCTGTGCGTCTCCTCCATACAGAAAGCAATGTTCCTCTGCATGAGGAATTAGTGGCCATTAATGATGGTCTCTCAGCAAGACCTTATTTTTATATAACTGCGATAAACCGGGGTCAGAATCGGTGGTAATCAGCACTGGCAAAATGTCGTGGTTTAACCCCAGCCAGCAACTAAGCACCACGCAGCCACTCACTTTCCCTCCACCCAGTGGGATGGGGGACAAAATCAGGAAAAGAAGTAAAACTCGTGGATTGAGATAAGAATGGTTGAGTACGACAGAAAAGAAGAAACTAATAATGATAATGCTAACACTAATAAAATGACAACAGTAATAATAAAAGGACTGGAATGTACAAATGATGCGCAGTACAATTGCTCGCCATCCGCTGATTGACACCCAGTTAGTCCCCGAGTGGTGATCCCCTGCCCCCACACCCCCCAGTTTATATACTAGATGTGATGTCACACGGTATGGAATACCCCGTTGGCCAGTTTGGGTCAGCTGCCCTGGCTGTGTCCTGTGCCAATTTCTTGTGCCCCTCCAGCTTTCTCGCTGGCTGGGCTTGAGAAGCCGAAAAATCCTTGACTTTAGTCTAAACATTACTTAGCAACAACTGAAAACATCAGTGTTATCAACAGTCTTCTCACACCTAACTCAAAACACAGCACCTTACCAGCTACTAGAAAGACAATTAACTCTATCCCAGCCGAAACCAGGACACAAAGGAAAGACATCATTATGAGAAATAAGGTCAAATCACTTAGTGAACTGCATTGATAAAAGTCCACTCTTGGAACCAAATTGAACCATCTTCTTGTGGATCTTTTTTGTATCTTGATCATGAAAACCAGAAAATAACCTGTCCATCTTCTGGAGAGTTGTACCTGAATACTTTTGTGGTTCTTTTTAGATGTGCATAAGGTGTTGAGATTCAGAATTCTCTTTTTTTTACTCTGAAGTAGGAGTAATACTCAGGAAAATATTCCGAGAAAAAAATTCACTGCTTTATATATAAATTCAGATTTCTTTTAATCAGTTGTAGAGATATGCTTGTCATGTTTGAGTATGGATTCAGGCAGGCTAGCCAAATCAAGCCATGCTTAGATTTAGAACTGTTTGTGGATATGTAAATGTTTGTTGCAGAGTTTGAACTTGTATATTTGATAGCTCATTGAATCAGAAAAAGTCCATTTTACAGAAGATCCATTATCATATGGTTATGCAGTCATGTCCTCTTCAGTGTCCCATTGCAGTTGCTTTATGATCAAAACAGGTATCTCAGGTCTTGGGAATTATGTCAAGTCTCTGCAGATGCTGCATTGTGGTATGTGAGAGTTGGGGGAGAATCCTAATTGTCATTTGAAAAGAGAAACCTTTCCTTGTCCGACCACATTTCCTCTCCTGTCTATGGCTGCTGTGGAGGCAATGCAGGATGCTGTGGAGGCAATGCAGGATAATGTGGGGCAATGCTCTTGGGATGCCTGAGATTAAAGAATCTCCTAGAGGAAAGCACGCAGAAAAGCTTGCCAAGGGTGAGGGTATCTTTTCTTTCTTATTGGAGTTCCCTTTGTGGCTTAAGCAGAGAAACATGCTATTAGTCAGATTGAATTCAAAACATCCGAAGTAGGTGCTTTACTTCTCTGTGTGGTCCATGTGAAAAGTTAAATCTAGTATACTAAGTTAAACTGCTGGAAACACCACAAAAAAAGATGTAGCATGGCCCTGAAAAGCATGGTCCTTTCTCTTGCAAAGGATTTACAACCTGGTACCCTCCGTTGCACTAAGGTTGTTGGCACAGTGAACTTTGCAAACAGCTGCTCTGGTTGGACAATGTACAGCTTCCTGCTCTTTGTTGGTGTTTCTCTGTCATGACGTTTCTGGTGGAAGAAAAGATGCAAGCATTTTTTAATGGTCTTCAAGGACAGTAGAGAGTGATTTGAGCTAATGAGTTTGGTTTTGCCTGAAAGCTGTTAGGGAGCAGGATCAGAGGCCCCATCTCTGTGGGGCTTGGGAGGCCTGTAATGTCTGCAGGGTGGGTCACGTCAAGCATGTTTGAAAGATAGCACCATGAGTGGCTTACTTAGATCTGGAAAAGAGTGTTTCTCTGCTGACTTGGGCACCTTAACCCCCAGAAGCTTGAGCAACTATTTTTGCTTACACCCTACCCCACCACGTACCCCATTTTGCAGAGGTATCTCTCCTGGGATGTAGAAGATCAGGCTTCTAGTTCCTCCTCTTCAGGATTTTCAACTCATCTCACACTCCAGGTTAAAGTATGTGCTGAAGCAGGGCTTTCCCACATCTGCTCTTCTTTTTCATACAGTTCTGAAGCATTCTTTAGGCTGCACTAACATGGAAAGTAGAGGATGTGAGTTTGCGCACTCCTAGAAAAAGCAGAGAATCAACATTTCACAAAATAGGTGAGTATTCTGACCATTTTATTATTGGGTGAGAAGAGAAATATAATTTTCTGAAGCAGAAGCTGAGCAATTGGATGCTAACACTTAGAGGGTTGGAAGAAAGGGCAAGCAGAGAAAAAGTAAGGTGAAAGACTTGACAGGAGCAAAATTAGGTGCTGACATGTCTCCAGGGTGAGATGAGAAATTTTGCAAATGCCTATAGCACCTGATTGTTGACACGGACGCTTACAGAAATCTTTAAGCACGAATTCTTCCTCCACTGAATCTTTATATCTCTGCTAGAATTGGTAATATTTTGTGCTTATGGGATTTACAGCATTTCCTTTTTGGCAGGCCTTAATAACTGCCTCTTCCATACCCCCAGGAAACATCAAGAATTATTTATTACAATCTAGGAAGTGCTGAGGCTTGTGGCTGGGACTCTTAAATATTTGTATTTATTACCATTTATCTAGCCACAATATTAATGTTAAAGTACTAAGTAACCAAGAAGTTACAGAATAAGAAGGTACTGGAGTCCTTGAGATCGATTTACTCAATCAAGCAGAATACATCCCTGGGCAAAGGGACACTCTGATTCCTAACCAGTAATTTAATCCCAATTTTGAGGGATGCAGTGGGAATTAATGGATACGTAGCCCATGTATAAAGGAAGGAATTTCTCTCTGGGTAGCAGTTAAGTTTGCTACACCAAATATTGCAGTTTGTGAAATCCAGTCCTTACGACACAATTGCAAATTTTAATTTCATTACTGGGTTTAAATATTTTTCAGTGTTATCTAGCAACAGAAAACAGCACAAGCCTCTGCCATAAAAATTAAATGCAACCTTTTAATTTTTAAGTATAACCATTTATAATTCATAAAGTACAACTTGTAATTATCCAGTTAAACTGCAAATTAAGTAATTACCTAATACAAGAAATAAAAAAAAGTAACAACTGTAGAAAGAAACAAGACATATTAACTAACTGTGAATGCATCTGAGATGGTAATTGATTGAAAGCTTTTTTGTTGTGGGAGAAATGTCATTCTGGACCAGCTTCCCAACAGGACTGCAGGGGAAGGCAACCTTCAATTTTTTTAAGAGCTTGCCAAGATTATGACTCAAATCAAATAACTTGACTGCCCAAAATAGCAGAGGAATGGTCTCCTATCTGTTAGAGGTCCTTGTCAAGCCTACAACCTATAAATATTGTTTCTTCATAAGTTCTTTACACCGATGCATGACTAGAAGAATAATACAGAATTATGCATGCTAAATAGAGCATTTAAACTGGGCTCTACTAACTAGGTTTCTTTACAAAACTTATTAGTGTCATATTGCTTTCAAGAGTTTAAATGTCTTCTTTTCTTGTAGAACAATACCTATTTAGTCAGATCTATTCTGCGTTTACTGTATTGTAGTTTCCTTTTTCTAACTACATCTGAAGAGAATAAATCCTTTCCCTTTGTTCTCCTGTGCACAAAGCTTTCAAAAATAGAAAGAAAAGAGTACCCTCAGAAAATGAAATAGAGTTCACCTTCAAAGTACTGCATGTGTCTGGAAATAAAATAATTCCATTTCATGGAGTGATATATTTTCAATGCTTTTTCTATCTTCAGATTTACTGCTATGTCAGGAAAGTAACTTGAAATCTACAGCAAGGAAAAGGAGGGAAGATAGTTGTACTCCCTTCCTGAACATAATATTACCAAATACCTTGAGTCTCTAGATTATTGGTTCATTGGATGCAGCACAGAGATTTTCTTTGACCTTTGACCTTTTGAGTTTCAGAAAGCCTGAATCGGCAAAAACTCCTCTCCAGCCACACAAATGCAAATGCTACCAGTTTAGAAGAGCTCCTTGGCCTTTAAACCCAACTAACCCAACAGAGCCTGAGTTTTTCTGAAATACAAATACATGGTTTTGAATCACTAAGTATGATATATATTGCACCACTTTGGAAATATTCTGTGCTAGACAAAAACCATAAAAGAAATCCTTTTTTATTTTCACTTCTATGGAGTTCAGTGAGGTAACTAAATTTATCAGAGGAACCAAGAGGACATTGTTATCCGTGCTGCTTGACTTCTTTCAAACTGCAGTTAGAGAACTGCGTGTCTTTTGATACCAAATATTAAAACACACTTGCCCCAAATCTTACCTGAACGTATACTAAACATAATACATTTTGCAATATCTGAGTTCAGGTGCAAAAAGTCACAGTTTGAAAATCTTCTGTGTAATTCTGAAAGGCCTATTCAATCTGCAAGGCTGTCTAAAAGTGTGATACAGGCTTGAATGAAGCTTTTACTAATTGCATGTAAAACCCAGTGAAGGCCCTGGAAACTGAATGCACACAATGATTGCATTTCCTACTTCTAGTGCCTCCCATCCTAAATAATTCTTACATAGGTTGAAGAGAGGCTGTTACAGTTTGCTGAAACTTTAGGTGCTGAGGCTGGTGAAAGGTGGTTGGATCTTACAACTTTTAGAGGCACCTGATTAGCTTTGTGGATGTGACAAGTAAGCAAAGTTTACATAACCAAGTCTATTTTGTTCGTTGCTAGTTCTCTTTTGTTCCTTTGGTTGGAGCTACAAACCTAGCAGTCCATTATTCCATGGCATTCACCCTCCTCTGGAGCAAAATCTTCCTAATAGCAGGGCTGATGGTGCAGCAAAGATGCTGGTGGTTTGAGAGTGGGTCTAAAGTGCACAATGCAGTGCGGTCCAGGGGCACCCAACACAGCTTTGGTCACAAGAACATAGTAGCTGGTTTAACGTAGTATTTCTGACCTAATAATTCTCAGCCTGGGGAGAGAGCTGCACTAGAAGCTAATAGTGATAACTAGATAGGGAAAATTCATAGAGACTGCAGAAGGCCAGCAGGGAGTACATTTCATCCACAAACTACCTTGAGGACTCAAGTAAGGTTTAAATGATACAAAGAGCTTGAATAGGACATCTGCACTGGCCTATAGGAGCTCACTGAAATTTTGAAGGCAACAGAAAAGTCTTTAAAAATACCCAAATCATGGTAAGAGTAATACTGATGGTATGGAACCCTTACATCTTCACATCTCCTTAAGGGCAATGAGACATTTTCCTTCCATAAAAAAAAAGAGAGAAGTTATTTTCTAAATTTTCAGTGACTGTAAGTTGTTCTTCATCGAGTCATAAACTCCATCTTCAGTTATGTAATTATATAATCAGCATGTTATGCTCTTCAGTGGTTGGGCTAATATGATATATGAATTCAGGAAACCAATGTTATGAACAAATAACATACAAATAATATTCTAAGACATCCTCCATTAATATTAGCAGAAATAGGAAAGAAAGCATGTGTATAGCAGTTGGTTAGAAATTTTATTCACACACAGAGATGTATACACATACATGATATAGCTGATCTCTGTTTAAAGATATTGTCTGTGATCATGTGTATTTCCTGAGAATTTTATAGTAAGATAATTCAGCTAGAAGTTATTCTCGACACACATGTGCTTAATACTGTCAATTCATTATAAAATATAGTAAATATCTGCATTTTTACCAGCCTTTGAAATTAGAGTTTGCTGTGAGTTGTTGTGGTCCATGATCTGAGGAGCATAATAATATACAGAAGGACTCTGGTATGTCAGGGAGTGCTGACTTACAGCAGTTGTTCAATAAATTTTTCTAATCCCCAGCTACCATGCAGAGTGCTTGTGGCTGGAACTATTGCAGCTATTTGGTATTACTCAGCTGCTCCTCCCGGTGTTCATAAACAAGTAACAGTGGTGTCCAGATAAGGCCCAACCAGTGAGTGCTGCAACTACAAAACTGAGAGAAAGACTGAGATGCAGGTTTTCCTGTATGCCTAGGTACCTTGAGTAGGATTATTCTGATTTTTAACATGCATACATGTGTTGGCAAGTTGTGAGAGATGTGGTGTGCAGCCTGACCATGCCTATTTTCTAATAATGGAAAGTTCCCTTTTCTGGACCTTTCATTTGTCTTTGGCTTGTGTATGTTCCTGTGGGGCACGATAAGGAGGTGGAAGGCATGCGGCAGAGAGTGTCAGTGGGATATTGTGCTCCCAAGTGGAGATCCCTGTGGAGCAGTTGGCTGTTACATGTCCTGCTCCTCTCTGTAAAACAACATGGTGGTTTTCTACTGCTCCTAGATGCTTAAGCCAGGCACAGCTTCTTACTGTGTTAAAGGTTACACAGACACATATTGTGGCCTGTGGGATCACAGAGGTTGAGTGAAGACTAGGTAATGTGCTGTGCACATGTGATATATAGCCCTTGCTGTGAGAGAGCCTTTTGCGTTTCTTACACTTAAGGTGTTGGACTTGGCAAATCTGGCCTCGGGTGAGCAGATTCTTGCTTGGTCAGTTTGAGCTCTATTCTTTTACAGTGCAGCTGTGCTTGTAGGTCATCATAAAAATGAACAGACAAGTTGAGAGAGAAATATTAGAATCTGCAGGAGAGAACTGAATATGGAGTATTCTTCCACCAGTGGAGGAATCACTAGCAGAGCTGGTGACTAGTACACCAAATTCTAATTAAGCTAAAACAATTATGGTATAATATTAAAAAAAAGAGAAGTGATTCTTCTTCACTCAGCAGCAATGAACTGGCCTATGTACTGAACCCTCAATAGAAATATCGATTTTTGGAAGCATGTTTTTCAAATAAATGATTAAAACAGACAGATACTAGTAATGTGACTGAAGAGTTAGAAATTATAATTGTCAGAGAGGAAGGAGTCTAGACAAGCAAACATCTTCAGGCTAGAGAGTGGAAATTTGATAGATGTCTATGAATTCATGAAGAGTTCAGAGTAGTTGCCTATTATTTTCATTAGTTGATGGGAACTGAGGAGGAATTACTGAAGTTAAACTAGCGTATGGACAATTTCATTAGACATCAAGGCAAACTTTAATAGGACAGCAGATTAAGTCCCTAGGATTGCAGTCATTGCAAATGTCTAAGGCTAGAGATAACACTCAGCTGTCCTTGTGTATAAAGGTCTTGCCCTTGTTGATAAAAGTCTCTAGTTACGGGAGTTTTAGTGTAATCACTATGCAGAGAGACTGTGCTGCTCCTTCCTATCATGTTGAGTTGTCTGGTGGTTGACAGCCTCACCTCTTACCCAGATCTCTTCATCCACTTTTTATTCCCCCTCCAGAAGAACACTGAGAGAATAATAATGATTCCCCAAAATGCAGAGACTGCAATTCTGAGTGCCTCTTATATGGACTACGTAAGGAATAAGGGAAGGTTTTTTTAAAAACTATATTTCTTTCCTGAATACTTCAGAAAGGATGCAAGCTATAAATCTGACTTGATATTGTTATGGATAATGATAAGCTATTTCAATAGATGACACACATGTACTTAGGTGGTGTAAATCAGCATTGTGTCATCTGGCCCAGAATAATCACTAATCTGTTCCCTCTACAGACACTACATCTTCTGTACCTTCAACAAAAATTGTCAGTGAGCAACAATCTGCTGATAAGCCTGTGAATGGAAATCATGCTGAATAAGAATTAGAGATGGAAAAATAAGATATCTGTCCTTTGATGATTCAAGTTTTTTTCCTTACCGTGTATTCTCCAGAATTCTTCCTCCATGTATTTTTTTAATTAACTGAAGCAAAGAAGTTTCCACTCTTTCCCTTGGGAGTTCCTAGAGGCTATGAGACCTTCACTGTCAGGGAATTGTTACAGTCTCAGGGCAAAAATCTGTTCTCAGCTGTACTAATGCAACACCTCATTAGTTGGAGAGAAAGGAGCACGCACCTAGCTAAGCACAGAGCTGGTCTCCCAGCTTTTGCTCTGCTCTGTTTTCTTTTCTATAATTGATAAAGACTTCTCACACCCCTCAGGCCTTGTAGCTAGCAATTACTCATTCTGTTTTGCTGCCTTTATCTTTTTTCTGCAAGCTTTAACTTGTCTTCTGTAGTCTTCATTGGTTCCCTCCCTTCATCTCCGTTTCCATTAGAACTTTGAGCTGTCCTCAGAGAGTCATGTATTTCACTTCTAATTGATTGCATTTTTCTGTGCCAGTGAGACTATAGACTGTTATGCATTAATTAGTGTCTTGCAAGATTCTCTGAGCTACATCAACACTCAGAGATTCTAAATGTTTCTTCTTGTCATAGCCACATCAGCTTTTTACATCACTATTTTAATAAAATTTTCCATTTGAAATCCAATAGCTTTGTGAGGCTCTCTGGGACCATTCCACAGAGCACAAAATTCAAGTGGCTGCATTAGCCATGCCAATATCTTGGGTTGGTCATGAGCCCTATCATATTAAGCACTCTGTGTAGAGTGTTAACCACCTCCCAGGAATCTGTAAGAACTTGCACTTTCATTTTTTTTAATCAAATCAGCTTTTTATCCTTCTTGTTCTAGATGAAAGCCTAAAAGATGTGATGCCTGTGGTATCCAATCCCAGAAGGCAGACAAGAACTGAAAACACATAATTTTTAAATGTCATGATTCTGAAATGAATCTTGTGGGCTTTTTGGTCTGCCCAATGATTTTTAGATGTTGGTAATCACTTTTGATCAACAGCCTTGATGCTGTTACCGAAAAGCTCGGAATGAAGAACTTATCAACACCAATTTAGTGTAGATAAGCAGACATTTCTTTATTGACGGCCGGGTGCGCGGGCGAGTCCTCTCACGAACCACGCACACCTGTCACCAAAACAATACACCTTA